>PVJI01005846.1:0-44826 GCA_004026765.1 Micronycteris hirsuta | reverse complement strand
ATATGGTCCCTCAGAGACATGCGTGTCACCTCCACAATTTTCTGTCCGGAAGATCTATCCATTGAAGTCAATGAGAAGTTGAAATCCCCAACTATGACTATATTTCCGTTGATCTCTCCCTTTATGTCCATCAAGATATGCTTTATATATTTAGGTGCTCCTATGTTGGGTGTGTAAATGTTTACTAGGGTTATATCCTCTTGTTGGATTGTTCCCTTTAACATTGTATAGTGTCCTTCTTTGTCTCTTACTGTAGTATTAGTTTTAAATTCTATTTTGCCAGATATAAGTACTGTTACCCCAGCTTTTTTCCTTTTCCATTTGCATGAAATATCTTTTACCATTGCTTTACTTTTAGTCTGTGTGTATCTTTCAATTTGAGATAGGTCTCTTGGGGCAGCATGTGTATGGGTCTTGTTTTCTTATCCAGTCAGGTACCCTATGTCTTTTGGTTGGAGCATTTAAGTCATTTACATTTAAAGTGATTATTGATAGGTACATATGTAGTACCATTTTATTGTTTGACTATTTTCCTCTTTTTTTTTTCTTTCTCTTTTTCTTCTTCAAGCAAGCCCTTTAACATTTGTTGCAGTACTGGTTTGGTGTTAACAAATTCCTTTAGCTTTTTCTTATCTGGGAGGCTCCTTATTTCTCCTTCGATTTTAAATGATAGCCTTTCCAGGTAACACAGCATTGGTTGTAGGTCCTTGCTTTTCATCACCTTGAATATTTCATGCCAGTCCCTTCTGGCATGGGATGTTTCTGTTGAGAAATCAGATGACAGTCTAATTGGTGCTGTCTTGTAGGTAACTACCTGCTTTTCTCTTGTGAGTTTTAGGATTCTCTCCTTGTCTTTAAGCTTTGTCATTTTAATTAGGATGTGTGTTGGACCCTCTTTGGGTCCAGCTTGTTTGGGACTCTCTGAGATTCCCAGATTTGTGTGTCTTTTTCCTTCACTAGATTAGGGAGGTTTGGGTCATTGTTTTTTAGGTTCGTGATCCCTTGCTCACTGTCTGCTCCTTCCGGTATTCTCATGATGTGGATGTTGTTATACTTCATGTAGTCAAAAATGTTTCTTAAGCTCTCTTCACTTTTTCAATCAATCAGTCAATTAATTAATTTTGCTGCTCTGCCTGTTTGTTTTTATACGTTGTCTTCCAAATCACTGATTCAGTCCTCTGCTTCATCTAACCTACTGTTTATTCCTTCCAGTGTATTGTTTATTTCAGATGTTGCATTTTTTATTTCTGACTTGTTCTATTTTATGGTTTCTATGTCTTTTTTCATGCTTTTGAGTATCCTTATAGTCATTACTCTAAACTCTCTGTCTGAGAAATTGCTTGCTTTCATTTCATCTAGTTCTTCTGGAGAATTCTTTTGTTCTTTCATTAGGGTCTGCTTCTTTGTCTTCCCATTTGGGCTGCTTTGTATTTTCCACCCTTGATATTAAATCTATCAGTCATTAGACTGATCAGCTATTAAACTAATTGAGCTATAATCAGCAGCCCAGCTTAAGCTCTACAGGGTGGGGCGGAGAAATTCCTGCAGATGGGGCTATTTCTTCACCTCAGGCTTATGCCGTTGAGAGAGGAGTTCTCTGCCTGAGAGAGATGGCTTCTGTATTATGGGGAATGATTCAGGGATCCTCGTGGCTGTCCTTTCAGTTCTCTCCCCAGAGCCACCAACTCCGGACTCCTCAAACGTTCCTAGTCCATTCTGCTCTCCCTCTGCTGGAGCCCAGGGTAAGTGGCTATAGACAAAATTGTGTGTGTTGGCCCTTTCAGAGGCTCTCTGCATCTCCAGTATCTCCAGGTCTCTCTCCCTGGCAGACAGAAACTTTGTTGCTTTTCACAGCCTAATGTTGCGTGTGTTCCTTTCCTGCTCTGGTACTCAAGGCAGGGGGAGCCCAGCTTGGGGTTTAGACCCCACACTTCTCAGGAGAACCCCGGCCACTGAAATATCCCTTCAGAACTTCAGCTGCCATCCATGGGAGCCCATCCAGTCCTCTCACACCTCCTCCCCACTCCCTACCAGCCTTTCTGGTGTGAAGTGTTTTTTTTTCTCTGTCCTTGGTTGTAAGGCTTTTCACCAGCTAGTGTTCAGTTGGTTTTTCAGGATGCTTTCTCTACAGTTTAGTTGTAATTCCAGATTGGTTCTGGGAGGAGGTTATTGTAGCTTCCACTTGCTCTTCCACCATCTTGGATCTCCACATAATGTTTTCTTTACACCACCTTGTGATTTCCATCAACATAGTAGCACTGACCAAACAGAAGCCACAGTGCAGGCTTCGATGTCGTTGGCTGCCTGCTCCTATGGTGACCAAGATGGGCCCACAGTTCCTGATCATCCATGTCAGTAAAGTGGCCTGGTTCCTAGACTATCAATATCTGTGTGATTATACAGAGTAGAGGGAGAAAATGTGGGCATTTGTTAGTATTTAATCTCTCCAGTGGGTGAAGAAGCATGAGGATGTTATGATATAAATTATTTTTAAAGCATAAAGCAGTATACATTTTCCGTGTTCTCTGAATAACTGTGTTCTCTATAAGTCTTAAAGTATGAGGTTAATAAAACCTTTTGGGAGCATTTGGAAAAAGGGTGCAAAGGAAAATTTTTCAATTAGGAATAGGGCTATGAATTCAGCTTGTGCATACAAATTATTTGTAATAGGATATGAAATTAAAAGTCATGATTGAGACAACAAGCTACAATAGATAGTAGGTATCAAACTGAAATGGGCCACCCCCGGGAACTTGTGAAAAGGAGGTAACTGAAAACCCAGGACACAATTCTCAAACTGCTCACCAACACTGAGGGTCCAAAAAGGCTGAGAGTAGGACCTAGAGAGAGATCTGTTTGGCGAGAGCTGAGCTGTAAGCCCTGTTGCCGCACCCACGGTCAACACCCCATAAAAAGAGAGACTCTTCAATGAGACCCTTCAATTCAGTGAATTCACTTGAAGAGTTTGGTAAGTTCCCTGCCACCAGAGGAACAAAATGCACTGGATTTTGATTTCCCTCTTGTAAATCTGGCTGATGTGGCTGGCTTGGCTAGCTTCTCTGCTGGTACCAACAAAGGAAATGTTGCTGTCTTGAGATTGATTTTCTTTGGCAGGGATTATTGTGTCCAAGACGTGTGAATAGTGTTTCAAATTGTGGGAAACATGATTCAGCCAGCATGGAAGAGTTCCGAATTTTGCCCAAGAGGACCGCAGTGAGGGGGATCCAGCAATGAGTCTTCATCAAATAGTCAAAATAAAGACCTGGGCCTGAAGGACACACAGTGAGCCATAGGAGAGTATCTTGCCCATGTTGTGAAAATACAATAAAAAGTTTCCAGGAATGTGGAAGGAGATGTCAAAAGAATTTATGAAAGTACCGACTCTGCCACAGCCACTCGTCCCATCACAAGGAAAGAAATCAGCTCTAACCTTTTGCCAAATCCAGAGAGTGAAGCCATCTTATGAGAAGAGCGTCATTAAACTAGAAACTGCCACTTCACTTACTGACCTTGCATTTCCCTCTTTGATACTAGCTGGTCGGAAATACTGGCAAGCTGGCCAACGAGGACAAATGCTAAGAGGGGAGAAAAGGGTCATGACCTATCTACCCAGTACAAATGGCTGGTTATTTCATCTTATCTCATCTCCAATCTTATTTCATCTACATTTATACCAAATTTCCCCCAATTATCTTGAGGCAAATCCTAACTATATAATTTTATTCATAAATATTTTATATGTATCTCCAAGTAAATTTATTTTAAAAATATAATGTCTTAGTCCATTATCTCATTTAAAACTTATAATGTCTTAATATTATCAATTATCAGTGTTCACATTTTCCTAATAGATCATTGTTTTGGTTAGAATTAAGATCTATATGAGATCCATACATTGCATTTGTTCTGTCTCTTAAATCTCTTTCCCTCTCTAACTTCTCCCTTCACTTCCCCTCCCTCACCACATGCCTCGGGGAAAAGGATTCTAAAGCAGTAGATTCTGACAAGAGCTTGTGGGACAGACATTACTTAGGGAGCTCCAATAACCCAAGCTGAGCTAACAAAGAACATGGTCCCAGCATTTGGATGGGGTACAATCATCCAGGACAAATAATACATGCAGAGTGAAGTAAAGCTACTGACACAGGTAAATGAAAATTTCTACAGAAAAATAATAAAGAACACTTGAAGAGTGGCACACATCTGGAGAAAGAGACTTTCTAGATCTAAAAAAAAAAAAGATGATATCCAACCAAATATTTAAGTAAATGGAGAGAATAGTCATTGCTAAGATTGGATAAATGGCCTGGAAGAGAAATGACAAAAATATATCCAAAAGGAAGAGCAGAAATAACAAGAAAATATATTAATTTCTTTGTAATATAGATTCAGGAGTCCTGACATGCAAAGTGATAATAATTTTAAAAGGAGTTCTAAAAGAAAAAATTTAAAAGTAACAGAAGGAATAAATACACAAATTAAATTATGGTAGAAGTCATCTCAGAGCTATGAAAGTCTTAAGTCTACGTATTAAAAGGAATCAATGAATTTCCAGTGGTATTGATTTAAAAACTATATCCAGGTAAAATGTCTGTATTCTAAGGCTGAAGAGAAAAATCTAATTAGCTTCCAGACAGGGAAAAAAAAAAAAAGAAAGAAACAGGTTTCCTATAGAGGAAAAGGGACTAGACCTTGTCTGTAACACTAGAAGCTACAGTGAACTAACATCCCACAAACTACTTGCAGAAAAAGGCATCCTACTCTAGCCAAGTATCATTCTCCTGTCAAGAAGAAAGAAATTAATTGTGGGTGTGTTAGTAATTAGAGATTGTATCACTCATGGTCTCCACGAGAAAATTATTCTAGAATAAAACCCTAAAATAAGGAACTAGAAGAAGAAGTTCAGTATGGAGATGTGGTGAGAGAAACTATGGTGAGCAATGAAGCGTGCAAGATACATTTATCTTTAAATCGAAACAGATAATATTAGCCTGGGGTTTTCAATATCAGGAAGTGATAAAAATGAACTCTTGAAAAAGAAGAAACTACAAAGATTTCAACCATCTCTGTTACATCTAAGAGTCAGAGCAAGGAAGGAGGCCTAAATAATTCCACCCACAAAGTTTCATGGTAAGCAAGACTGGCAGGGGATGACCCACAGCAGGAGAAGGGGGGATGAGCATCTTTTAAAGGCCTGATCTTATTGGAATCAGGAGAAAGTGGAAAAGTAGAACCCGTGGGGTGGGTGAAACCAATGGTATCTCCTCTCCAGATGAAATAGGAAACCATGAGCGCGACTGTGAGCACAGGAAAGGGATGGTAGCCACCAATGAAATGAAAGGGAGGTAGAGCTTATCAGGGGAAAAACTGGACAGAAAGCAGCTTGATCAAATCCATAAAAAGAGTGAAAAGAAAAAAAGGAAGCATCCTTGTAAAAATAACTACAGGGAGAAGTGGCATGTAATGGGAGGTGGGTGGGAAGGAGAGGCCACGAGGGTAAAGACTGAACCCTAAGCATCTAGCATGAATATAGTCATGTTTATACATATAAGAAAATAGATGGATATTTATTTTTTAAATGGTCTACTGCTCAAGATTATTTTTATTAAAAACTCTTCTGCTTTATATAAATGAAGGTAATTGTGCAATTTAAAAACAACAATTAAGATAAACTTTAGCAAGGATATACAAAATAAAAGTGGAACAACAACTTATTTATCCTGAACTGCAGGGAAAGGAGTAATTTGAGAAAGGAGTAATTTGAGTAATTTCTCCTGACCGCTAAAGTTTAAGTCAAACAATTTAAACTAGTTTTTGAAAAATAACACTTTCTGACATACTGATGTGGCGATCGTTGCAAAGAATTTAACTTTTCCTTAACTCAAAGGCATCTCCCGTCAGACTTAGCATAGTGTCGCATACAGAGATCGCAAGACGTGAGGGGTAAGGACAGAGACTTTAGAGTTAGATTACAGCTCAAACGAAGATGCTGCCACCATCTGGCTGTGCAACACTGAGTTACTTAACCTCTCTGAGCCTCCGTTTCAGCTGGAATGGAGATTAATCACAAGGTGTGGTCACATGTAAATAAAGCACCTAAGGTGCTGATCCCATTGCCTGGCATGTTGTAAGTGCTCAGTAAATGGGCTATTATTTCTTCCTAAAAATGGAATCTGCATGGACACTGGAACTTGCTCGCTTGAAAAAGTCCTTGATATCCACCTGCTTTTTAATTATTTGTCTCTTTCAAATAAAGAGAAGGGATATCTATGTCACTGCATAACTTCCAGAGCTGTTTCGATTAAATTAATTATTGAATCAAACTCTGTTGTGATGTATGGAAAGAAATGTGAGATGAGGAGTCAGGAAACCTTGAGAAGATAACTTTTCCTTTTTTGCACCTCACTTTTCCCCCTCTCTTTTAAAGTGCCACATTAATATGACAGTAACTGTCAATCCCCCGAACTGTGAGGAGCAAATGAGATTAGGATTATGAAAATTCCTGTATACCATGCATTGCCATCAAATATTGTTTTTATTACAGACCGTCTTGCAGATTTGTTCTTGCCAGCTGAGCTGAGCTGAGTCCACTGGGGTAACTTGAACATGGCACAGTCTGAATTCTGCCTTGCACAAGGAAGCTGCCTAAGTTAACAAGTCAAGACGCCCTTTCACTGAATGACCCTCTAGACTCCAAGTTCTCAGTAAGGTACAGAGATATCTAAGAGGGCTGCCCTTATGTCACAGAGTCCTGGAGCTCTTCACAAAACAGATTCTTTTCTTCTTCCAGGCACTTACACCCTCAGAGTGCCACTGCTTGCTGCCCAATGTCATTGTCAAATTCAGCGCCATCTGGAATCACCACAACTTTCTTTTTTTTTTTAAAGATTTTATTTATTTATTTTTAGAGAGAGGGGAAGGGAGGGAGAAGAGAGGGAGAGATGGTTGCTTCTCACATGGCCCTCACTGGGGACCTGGCCTGCAACCCAGGCATGTGCCCTGACTGGGAATCGAACCAGGACCCTTTGGTTCCCAGCCCGCGCTCAATCCACTGAGCTACACCAGCCAGGACTCACCACAACTTTCTTCTCGCTTTAGTCCCTAGCATTGGCTACTCTCTGACTGTTTCTTTTTGGTCTTTGACTTTCTTCTTGTCCTGTTCTTTCTCCCTAGTATTTTTCTTTTTGTTATTTTGCTTTCTTACATTTGCTTTTTAAAGAAAATTTTGCTATACTAATAAGCAGCTTGACTTTCCCGGCCATCAGTGACCAATGAAGTGCTTTTTGGACTTTTAATATCCTAAATAGCCAGCCAACAGATTCAACTCAATCAATGTCATATTGTGAGACAAGATGATTATAGATATGACTGAAAAATCCAGACTTGGAAAAATGTGCCATGTGCCAAATTATTTCATTGGTGCCAAGGCACGACAGGACAGCCTGTGGCTAGGAAAGGGTTTTCTCTGAAGGAAATAGATATTTCCACTTTTAATTTCCTGGGGATAAGTGGTGCACCAAGGTCTCAAGAGGGAAGGCTTTATCTCCTCTCTGGGTTCTGAGTCAGTTGGGCAGGGCCTCTGAGTGGGAAGATAAGCAACTCAAGGAATAGAATAAGCTGCTCCAACCAGGAGAACAACAGGGTAGGAGGGACCAATGCAAACAAGTAACTGCTTTCCCAAGACAGAGGCAGGAACAACAGCAATGAGTGCAGAGGCCGAGTCCTCCAGGCAGCTGGGAGAGCCTCAAGTCTCCTGTTTGAGTTCCGCACAGATGGTAACTCAACAGAGAGAGGAAAACATCTCCAGAAAGGCTAGATTTCTTACTCATCAGATCAAGTGGCAGTTTCGGTTTGCCCCCACCCCCCTCTCCGAGGATATGTTTTTACTGAGTTTGGAGAGAGAGGAAAGGAAAGAGAGAGGAACATTGTTGTGAGAGAGAAACATCGATCTGCTGCCTCCTGGCCGTGCCCTGATGGGGGATCAAATGTGCAACCTGGGTAGGTATGTGCCCTGATGGGGGATTGAACTCACAGCCTTCTGGTGTATAGGATGACGCTCCAACCAACTGAGCCACCTGGCCACGGCAGCGTGGTTTCTGTAGCTTGCCAATGGGGAGGTGTTTGTACTTCATATGGTCAAACTCTGGATTCCTATCACAGATTCTTCAGCAGCTGTAGATGAAGGGTTGCCAACACTTATGTGGCCACAGAAGCTGCAGGAGTCTAAAGACAATAAAAATTCATTTAAAACATTTCAAAAACTAATGAAAAGTAAGAAGCACATTCATGTACTTGTAATAAATTTTAACACTTGGGACGCCCTGTAAATTAGGATTGTGATTTCAAGTAATAGAAATCAACCCTAACCAGCTAAAGAAAAACGTTAGATTTTATTTGAAGGGCTCAGAACTCTGTCATAGACCAAGGGCTGGAATGCAGCCAAGGCTCAGGAACGAACTGAAACCAAAGGTAAAGGTTAACAGAACTCTGTTTTTCCTCACCATGTGTGTCTTTTCTCTGGGGACCTGCCTTCTATGCTCCCAGGCCTTGTGGCCAAAGCTTTCACCACTACATACCCTCTGGGTTCATGTGTCTGCAAAGGTGGACTCAACTTTCAGTCCCAGTTCTGAAAACTCAGGAGAGAGAGTCCAATTGGCTAACTTGAGCCAAGTATCAACTGCACACCCAATCAACAACCACGGTCAAGGGCGCAGAATCATGCGGTATAAATACTGCTGCCCCGAGCCCGTTCCTGTCAGCGAGGAGCTCTGTGTGCGGGCCCTGGGACACTTCTGAGCCACCACTGGGACCACATAATATGTGTTGACTTCTGATACCCCGTTTATCTTGCTTTTATGCGAACTTTGGCATAAAAATTTTCTGACAGCTTTTATATTTGTACTTGAAAAAATACATCAGATAGGAAATTTGTAGGCCTACCCCAGTGTGTGATTGGTTCAGCTGGCTGCATGAAGTTATACAGATAAGTAAGTACATTCCGGCAACCCACGTATGCTCTGCTCAATTAAATGTTAGGCAACACTTGGAGGCTTCCCCTAGATGTGTGGCATTTTCATGGAGAAATAATCCGTTTTAGGAAATATATGAATGCGTAACATGTTGTGATCTAGTTATAGATAGATATAGCATTTGTGAGTCTGGCGCGTTCTATCTAACTTTTAATAAACTGAATAAGCTCAGTTTTACAATGCAGTCTTCCAGTATTGTCCAGCTTAAAAATGAAGGTAAAATATCAACAATAAAATTCAACCTTACAGTTTGAATTCTACATGCAGAACAAGATGAGGGTAGCCACTTGGAAACAAGCACAGTGTCGCCAAACAGCTCTGCGATTCTGGGGATAAATTGCCCAAGTTCTACTTGTAGCTTTACCACTGACAAGCTGAGAAATCTCGGGCACATTACGTGACTTTTCTGTGCCTCGATTTCTTCATCTTTAAGACAGATATAGTACCAATTTTATAAAGTTGTCGAAGGATTAAGTGGGATAATACATGGCAAGGTGCTTAAAACATTGTTTGATGTGTAGTAAGTGCTCAATAAAACTCAGGATAATGATCATCTCCTGACTCTGGTGGGTATCGCGATGAAAGGTGACCCCCTCTGCCTCAGCTGTGTCAGGACAAGCTTGGGGCAGGAGCTCCATCTGCTTTTGCTCATCCCCGGTATTGTATCATCTAGCTTCTACCTTATGGAAATTTACCAATGACTTTTCTACACTGATGTCCCCTGTCCCCTTCTCTGCTCTTTAAGGAATTTCTTCCCTTCTTTGCTTATTGTCATTTCAATGAGTTTTCCGGAAGAAAGGGAAGGAAGCAAAGTGTGTGCCCCATTCACAGTCTTGAACAGAAGTCTTTCTAAGACTTTAAGACATCGTTGGATATTTCATAATGTTTCCATTATGTGCTGCTTTAAAAAAAATCATCCCATCAACTTATTAAAGAAGTAAATTAGACACTGAGGTTGAGCTAATACAGCAACTGCTATCCATGATTTCTATACATCCTGATTTTTATTTAAGTAAAAGCTTCATTATTCAGCCCGGCTGGTGTAGCTCAGTGGATTGAGCGCAGGCTGGGAACCAGAGGGTCCTGGTTCGATTCCCAGTCGGGGCACATGCCTGGGTTGCAGGCCAGGTCCCCAATGAGGGCCATGTGAGAGGCAACCATACATTGCTCTTTCTCCCTCCCTTCTCCTCTCTCTGAAAATAAATAAATAAATAAATAAGTTAAAAAAAAAAGCTTCATTATTCATTGGTGACTTTCTAAGTAAATATTGGCAATTTTCCATTTTTATTAAACTTGGTGTGTTAACCACATAAGCTTATATCCTCTTCCAATATCTTATTAAAACTAAAGAAATGCAAAAGCTATAGACTCAGGAAGAAAATGGTAATTCAGCAGCTGCAGGAGTTTGATACATTTTTGGGAGACAGAAAGTGGTTGGAGAAGTGATGACTCAGGTAGTAGAGTCTATGTAAGGGGGGACTTGCTAGTAGTGAGCCTGTGCACCCAGAGAGACCTTCCAAGGCTCAGAACTTGGAGGTGGCAGGTACTGTGGAAGCTGGGAATGAGGTGCAGGGCTGAACATAAGAAGACTGCTTGAAAGTCTGCAACAAACAAAAGAAAGCTTGCACTCAAAACTCAGCCATTTGGGGTATCACGCATGACGAGGATAAGAGGCAGGCTGGAAAGCAGGGACTGAGGGAGAATCCACATTCAGAAAATAAGACCAGCCCTCCAGCCACTTTCCCTGTCCTGCTTCTAGGAGATCAGACACCGGAGAATGAATAAAGCAAGAAACAAATGCACAAAGATAGAGAAAAGGGGGTAGGAAACCACAGCAGATATGATATACCGACAAATGCTGCAGAAGAGAGAAAGCTGGTGAACTCCAATTCAGCTTAGTGAAAACAGCTGAAATGCAAGTGCCCACAATGAGGGTGCCAACAAGGAGGCTTTAGTCTGCAGGACCCAGGAAAAACTTAGGAATTGGAGGCAGGGTGAGGATGGACTTAATGAAGGAAGATTTATTGGAATTTAGACTATTCGAACTCTTCTCTCACCCCCATAAAGCCAAGCATCTGGAGGCTTCTTGTCCAAAAATATTGAACCAAGACACTCTGGAGTTAGTGATGACAATACAACCTTGGGTCAGAGTGAGTCACTTTACTGGAAGTGAGGATTAAATTAAATTCTGCAGAGTGAATGGTAAGATCTCTTAGCCTGTTTCTTTAGCTGGTCTCCCAAATCACGGACACTCAGTGTGTTGTACTGACACGGGAGTTTCAAGGGGTATTTAGCCCTCTGAGGAAGCAGGTATGACAAGATCTAGGGTTTTTATCAATGTTGCAAATAACAAAGCACTACAAAATTTAGTGGGATGAATCATGAGCCATCTTTTTATGCTAATGCATTCTGTGGTCAGAATTTCAGACAGGGCAGTTGCCAATAAAAGTTAAGTGGGGATGGCTGTCTCTGCTTTATCACACCTCGAGTCCCAGATGGGAAGACAAACACCTGGAGTGACCCAAATAAATGACTAGGGGCTGGAATCATCTATATTTCTTCAACCACGGGTATGATACGTGTGGGATGATGTAAAGACTGGGCTCAACTAGGATTGTCAACTGGAGTGACCACGTGTAGACCCTTTATGTAGTCTGAGCTTCCTAACAGCGTGGTGGAATGGTCCAGCAAAAAGACAGAAGCTCTGCCCTGACTGGTGCAGGTCAGTGGGTTGGGCGTCGTCCCGCAAACCAGACCACAGCCACCACGTATACTCATGAGAGCAGTAGACAAATGCTCAGACGCTAATCAGAGAAATCAAAGAAGCAGCTAGAAGGAAAATCAGGGTGAGCCCTAGTCGATAAGGGATATGACAAAGAAAGTAACTTCCCAATCCACCTATTGGTGGCTGAGCTGCTAGAATTCCAGGTGTGATGAGCCCTGGATCCAGAGCTGCAGGGGAAGGGCACCTAGGGGCCTGGTTAGGAGGGCCTGGGAAGACTGGCGTGGAGTGAAGCTCTGTGTCTCTCTCAACCAAAGGCTCAGTGTGAACATTGTCTCGACCTAATTCTGGAAGAAGTCCAGGGGCCCATAATTTTTGTTACAATGAAATGAATATAAATCAGTGATAATATACATAATAATATACATATTATTAGGGGAATTTGAACACTGATGATACTGGAGATTTATTGTTATTTTGTGGTGTGATAATGATGTCATGTTAAAAATGGTAATGTCATTTTCTTTTAAAAAAGTATTTTTTAAGAAAATGCTACAGTATAAATGCTAAAGTAAAATAATATGATCTATTAGAATACCTCAGAAAGATTGGGTGAGTGGAGGAGGAGGAGATGGGGGTATAGATGAAAGAGGTTGGCTAAATGTTGATAATTATGGAAACTAGTACGTGAGGGGTTGCTCTACTATTTTCTTTCCTTTTGCAAAAGTTGGAAAGTTTCACACTGAAAAATTTTTTTAAGTTTACACACACACATACATATACAGGTAGGAATTAACCTCCAGAGAGATTTTCATATTTAGTCGAGCAATGAGAAATTTCTAATTCATTAAATCTGCATTGGCTTTGGTTAATTTTAATTTTTATTGATAGCAATAGTGTAGCAATTTCTATTTTATGAAACTCTTTAACTTCCACAACAATTCAACAAAGCGAGCAAATGACAGGTTTAGGTGTAGAGATAAAGGGACATATTCAAAGTCACATAGCTCATCTATGGATGACCCAAGTCTCAAACTTGAGTCTTTTGGTTTCATGACTTGTTGCCATTATATGATAATTTACTATGCAACAGTGTTTAACATTTAGGGATTATGCATATGTGCACATAATAAAAAATGTGAAGACAGTTTCAGGGATGGAAGGGTTCATCGTCTTCAATACATCTGAAGCCCAGCCGCGGGCCTCAGAGAGGCACGCCTTCTCTGTGAAGATCAGGTGCGTTAGTCAGGGATGTTTCTCCTTTATTTGCTATCATCACTCCGCCTTCTAACCAAGTCTGGCTCCTTCGCAACTGACTACATCAGACCTGCTCTCTTGATTTCTCTCCTCTCTGATAATATGTGCATTGATCACAGGCACATCCTCACTCAACTTTAAATCAGCAGTTCCTTACAGGCTCCACACATCGCTATTTCATTTTGTAAAGATTAGTTTACTGCTCCCTATATCTTGTACAATGTTTTCAGCTCAAAGCTCTCTCAAGTCTAAGATGCTCAGGTATATTGACCATAATCTACTACTGAAATAGTATCTGCTCTGGGTAGATTTTATTATTTTTTTCTAAGTATATTTTATTGATTATGCTATTAAAATTGTGCATTTTTTCCTCCCCTTTATCTCCCTCTGCCCTGTATCCCCCTTCCTCCACATTCTCCCCACCACCCCTTAATTTATGTCCATGGGTTATACATGTAAGTTCTTTGGCTTCTCCATTTCCTATACTATTCTTCAACTCCCCCTGTCTATTTTGTACCTACCAATTATGATTCTTATTCCCTGTTCCTTTTACCCCATTCTCCCCTTCCACCAGCCCACTGATAACCCTCCATGTGATCTCCATTTCTGTGATTCTGTTCCTGTTCTAGTTGTTTCCTTAGTTTTTGTTTTTGTTTTTTTAAGTTCAGTTGTTGATAGTTGTGAGTTTGTAGTCATTTTACTGTTCATAGTTTTGATCTTCCTTTTCTTAGATAAGTCCCTTTAACATTTCATATAATAAGGGCTTGGTGATGATGAACTCCTTTAACTTGACCTTATCTGAGAAGCACTTTATCTGCCCTTCCATTCTAAATGAGAGCTTTGCTGGATAAAGTAACCTTGGATGTAGGTCCTTGCTTTTCATGACTGAATACTTCTTTCCAGCCCTTTCTTGCCTGTAAAATTTCTTTTGAGAAATCAGCTGATGGTCTTATGGGAACTCCTTTGCAGGCAACTGTCTCCTTTTCTCTTGCTACTTTTAAGATTCTCTCCTTATCTTTAATCTTGGGTAATGTCATTATGATGTGCCTTGGTGTGTGCTTCCTTGGGTCCAACTTCTTAGGGACTTTCTGAGCTTCCTGGACTTATAAGTCTAATTCCTTCACCAGATTGGGGAAGTTCTCCTTCATTATTTGTTCAAAGAAGTTTTCAGTTTCTTGCTTTTCCTCTTCTCCTTCTGGCACCCCTGTAAGTCAGATATTGGAACATTTAAAGTTGTCCTAGATGTTCCTCAGCCTCTCATTTTTTAAAAAGTTTTTTATTTTGATGAAGTCTAATTTATCTTTTTTCTGTTACAATTTGTGCTGCTATTTTTGTATCTTTATTTAGATCTAAATAGAAGTCTTTATTTATTTATTTTTTAGAGAGAGGGGAAGGGAGGGAGAAAGAGGAGAGAAACATATGGTTGCCTCTCGTGACCCTCTACTGGGGATCTGTCCTACAACCCAGGCATGTGCCCTGACTGGAAATCAAACCAGTGATACCTTGGTTCATAGGCTGGCACTCAATCCACTGAGCAACACCAGCCAGGGCCTCTCCTTATTTTTTTGAATTCTGTTCCGATTGAATGTTTAGTTGTTCCTTTTGTTCCAAATCATTGATTTGAGTCCCACCTGGTTTCCTTACCTTCACTGTTGGCTCTCTGTGTATTTTTCTGTATTTAACTTTGTATATCCTTCATTTCTGCCTTTATTTTATGACCATACTCAACCATTTCTGTCAGCATCCTGATTACCAGTGTTTTCAACTCTGCATCTGATAGGTTGGCTATCTCCTCATCACTTAATTCTTTTTCTGGTGTTTTGACCTGTTCTTTCATATTGACCATATTTCTTTGTCTTGGTGCACCTGTTACATTGTAAGTGGCAGAGCCTTAGGTATTCACCAGGGTGGAGCAACCCACTTCGCTGCATTGTGGCATTGTGTGTGGGAGCAGAGCTAGAGAGGGAACAATGTAGGTTGCTCGGCTCTTGCCCCACTTTCCATCACTTCCCTCTCTTCCCACAAGTGGATTATGCCCTTTCAGGTTCTGATTCTCAGGTGGGTGGGCTTGTGTATATTCTAGGACCCCGTGGGCCTCTCCAACAGACTCTCCTTTGAGACTGGGAGTTTCTCCCACTTCTGCAACCCCCACAGAATTTTACAGCGAGAGGTTTTGAGGCTTTATTTTCCCATGCTGGAACCCTGGGTTGGGCATTCTGTCTCAATCCCAAATTGTTCCTCCCGGCTTATCTGCACATGAATGTGGGATATCCCGGTCCACCAGCTGCTGCCACCTTGCTACACATTCTCTCTGATCGGCTTCTCGTCTCTGCCCCTCCTACCAATGTAGATGAATGTTTCTTCTTTAACTCCTTGATTTCGGACTTCCATACAGTTTACTGTTCTGGTTGTTTTTTCTTTTAAAATTGGTTGTTATCCTTCTTTTGCTTTTGCGAGGAGGCAAAGTGTATCTACCTATGCTTCCATTTTGGCTGGAACTCTACTCTGGGTAGATTTCCTCATGGCCTGGAGAAATACACCCCCTTCTGTGTTCCTGTAGCTCTCTGAGCATGTCTCTATCATATGACCTCACACCATATGGTCACAACCTGGTTACATATTTTGCTCCTATGGGAAACTGTGAGCTTCTAGGGAATAGTAACCATATTCATTCATCCCTAGAAAATGGCTAGCATCGGGCATGACACATGGTAAGAGTGAAACAAACACTTCTGAATTAATAAAGAAATGACTCTAAATGTACCATTTAACAAATTACTAAAAATAGATAAATAAATACCAAAAAAAAACCCACCTGTAAATACTTGTCAGGAATATCTGTATCATTCCTTAGAGGTCAGGTAAGTAGAAATTGTGAATGCTTCTTTCTGTTGTTCTTCTGGAGACTGAAAGGAAAGATATATATTTTGGCTAAATGTTAGTAAAAGTTCTCCAGTTTTTTTAATACTTACTTGGAGAATTTCTCAAAGAATTGACCTAATTAAAATGTTCACTCCCTAAGACTGGCCTTTGTTCCTACCTAGAGTGATTCAATGTGCTCTTTGGAGTTAAACAACAAAAGCAGAGCTTTTGTCCCCAGAAGGTGCCTACTGAAAAGAACAGATGTTACCTTGGCTAAAAGCAATAAACCCTGAGCTAGTCTCCCACCACTACTGAAGTGTAGCCTACATATATGGTCCCTGAATGGGGACCGGAGCTATGAACAGATGGATAATTAAGCAGAAAATTTTGTTGCGAGATATTTTGAAAAAGTGAAGAGCATGGTGTACTGCGGGGGAACCTAGGACCAGGAGTGCAGATGAGGAAGGGCAGGCGGCAGATGGGGGCTGCTAACTGGAGCTGCTAACTAGAAAGGGCACTGACCTTTTGTATGAAAGTCCTGCCCACATAACCGCTTTAGGGTTTCTTTAACCATTGGTTCTTTGCTCTTCTTTAAATATGTTTTCAGTGACTAAAAGGAACAACTACTGTGGTCTTGGAAGGGGTGGGTTAAGTCTTTTGTAGATTAATGTACATTTTACTTAAAGCAGAAAACCATTTTGCCTAAAGCATAACAGCAATTAAAACAGTGCTTGACTTTCACTTCCACATATAATGAAGTAACAGATTGAACTTGCTCTCCCACCAAAAACACTAGAAAATTGGACAAAAAAAAATACATTAAACAACTGTCTTCATACTTTAGGCTACAGGTGGTACAGGACTTTGATTCTTGAGAGAAGGTAAAAGAAACAGCAGTGTGGGGTTATTCTTTCAATGACCATGGCTTTCTGTGTGTTCTGGATGGCAGTTCAGAGAGGGTGAGCCCAAGAAGAGCTCAGTGGGCTTGCTGTGTTGAGGACACTGAAATCAGAAGTTGAGGAGGCTGAGGTAGCTGAATTTGCAGGTCAGTAAACTAAAGAGTAGGGAGTTATGCAGAGAAAGAGTGCCAGAAGCCTGCAAAGAGGCCCACTGTAATCTGTTGCCGAACACTAAGCTGTCTATCTTTGCAGAGCATGAAAACTCCTCACCGCCTAGCAAGAAACCACTAAGGAGATATAAAATAAGCAGTTTTCATAGATCGCACTTAACTGAATGCTATTTGAGTTCCAAGTAGCCAAGGTAGTGAGGCCTCGCTAAACGTTAAATTGGGACCCCAGAAGGTTCATACTTAAGTAATAGGGCTAGATTAACTCTAGAGTAAAGGATTATTCCTTTCACTCTAGACATTCCTAAAAATTTTAAAACAAACCTCAAATATAGCAACTTGATTCACAAGTATTTTGATTACCTGACAAAACAAATTTATATACATTTTAATGGAAGATAATATCTAGGCATGCAAAGTGTAACAATTAAAATTACCAGCATCCAGTAAAAATTACTAGACATGTAAAAAAATGGGAAAATGTGGCCCATCACCAGGAAAAAATTAATCAGTAGTAACGAACCTAGAAATGATATAGAAGACAAAATCAACAAATAAGAGCATTAAATTTCTATAACAAATATGATCAAGGAATTAAAATAAAACATTAATTTAATGAGGAGAGAAATAAAAATATTTTAAAAAACAAAGGGAACTTCCAGGAATGAAAATCAGTATTTAAAATGAACATGTTACAGGATGAACAGAGCAGAAAATTAGACAGTATAGAAGAACACATCAGTGACGTTGAAGATACAGGTATAAAAACTATCTAAATGGAAGCAGAGAAAGAAAATAGACCAAAATAAATAAATAGAGCCTCACCAATCTTCGACACCATTTCAAGTATTCTACATACATATATATGGAATCCAAGGAGAAAGGAAAGGGGTAGAAAAAATACTTGATGAAATAAAAAAAGTTTCCAAATTTGAAAAAAAACATAAAATTATAAACCAAAAAAACTCAACAAATCCCAACCAAAATTAATAATCAAATAAACAATAAAAGCCTACCAAAGCATATCTTAATCAAATTACAGAAAATCAATGGTAAAGAGAAGATCCTAAAACAGCCAGGGGAAAAGACGATCTATCATATCATATAAAATAGAACAAAGAATGATGTCAGACTTCTTATCAAAAACAATATGAGCTGATACACAATAGAAAAACATTTAACTACTGAAAAAAAAAAAGGAAAGAAAACCTGTTAACCTAGAATTCTATAGTAAGCAAAAATATCCTTCAGATTTGAACGGAAAAAAAAAGATTTATTCAGACAAACATTAACAGCACATAGCAAGATTGTGGATTTCAACCCAACCATATCAATAGTGTCAAGTTGGTCTTTTATTTAAGGCCTTTACTTCATTTACATTAAAAAAGTAATAATCGACTTCCTAAAATGGCGGCATAGGTGAATGCACCGTACCGCCTCGCACAACCAAACAAGGAAAAAAATCAGAAATCTACACATCCAAAAACAGCCAGTTCTGACAGAAAATTGAATTGAGAGGAAGTCCGACAACCAAGGAATTAAAGAAGATACATTTATCCAGTCTGGTGAGCCGAGAGGAGCAGGACGGAGGGAGAACACTCTGCGACCCCGCGGCAAGCTGGTGAGCAGACGGCAGGACCGCGGTTAGAGGAGCGGTTCAAGCAGAGCCGCAGCACACCCAGACGGGGGGGGGGGGGTCCCGACTGAAGCTCAGTCTGCGCCCGGCTCATCCGGACCCAGCAGGGCTGAGACTGGTGGACTGGGCAGGTCTGCATTCGCGTGCAGAGAGACCGGGAGAGAGGGCAGGGCGCGGCCCATCGGCGCGGATTGGGAGCGCCTGTGGGGGTGGAGTCCACGGCGGGAGGAACTCCCGGCCTCACAGGAAAGTTCGCTGGGGAGACCCGCAGAGGATTGGAGCCGTGCAGCCTGTCCAGCGACCCCAGGGTGACCCCCAGAGCCAGTGCAGAGGGGCCCGAATTGCTTGCAGAAGGCGGTGTGGGTGCGGAGAGCAGAGAAGACACCATTGTGCACTCAGGTCCCGCCCCCACAGGCTACCTCACAGCACAACTACCGGGAGCTTCCCTGCACAGGGGATCCCCAAGACTCCGCCCCACTTACAGTAACAGGCTCACCAAGAGAAAAAAAAAATGGCCCAAAGAAAGGAACAGATAAAAGCCCCAGAGCTAACCAATCAAGAGATAGCCAACCTATCAGATGCACAGTTCAAAACCCTTGTAATAAGGATGCTTTCAGATTTCGACAAAAAATTAACGAAATTGCGTGAACAAATAAGGAGAGATCTGCAGGGAACCAACAGAGATAAGAAAACTGGGACTCAAATCAACGGAGTGGACCAGCAGAAAGAAAAAAACATCCAACCAGAAAAGAATGAAGCAACAAGAATTCAAAAAATGGAGGAGGGGCTCAGAAACCTCCAAGACATCCGTAAACGTCCCAACATACGGATCATAGGGCTGCCAGAAGGAGAAGAAGAAATCCAAGGAATTGAAAAAATATTTGAACACATAATGATGGAGAATTTCCCGAAGCTGGTGAAGGAAATAGACTTTCAGGAAGTCCAGGAAGCTCAGGGAGTCCCAAAGAAGCTGGACCAAAAGAGGAACACACCAAGACACATCATAATTACATTACCCAAGGTCAAAGATAAGGAAAGGATCCTGGGAGCAGCAAGAGGAAAGGAGACAGTTACCTACAAAGGAATCCCCATAAGACTGTCAGCTGATTTCTCAAAGGAGACCTTGCAGGCAAGAAGGGGCTGGACAGAGATGTTCCAAGTCATGAAAGGCAAGGACCTTCATCCAAGAATACTCTATCCAGCAAAGATTTCATTTAGAATGGAAGGGCAGAGAAAGTGCTTCGCAGATAAGTTCAAGTTCAAGAAGTTCATCACCACCCAGCCTTTATTGTATGAAATGTTGAAGGGAGTTATGTGAGATATGGAGGAATATCAACAGGGGAGTGGTAGGGGGAGAGGGTGGGAATTGGGCACAGAACAAGTAGCATAAATGGGAGGTAGACAAAAGACGGGGAGGTTAAGAACAGTATAGGAAGTGCAGGAGCAGAAGGACTTATGTGTATGACCTATGGACAGAACTAAAGGGAGGGGAAAGGGGGGTAAGAGGGTGGGGGGAAAGAAGGGGGAGAAGTGGGGCAACTGTAACAGCATAATCAATAAAATATAGTAAAAAAAAGGGGAAAATTGGGAAAACTGTAATAGCATAATCAATAAAAACACTTAAAAGATTAAAAAAAGTAATAATCAACTCTGTAATACTTTCAAGAACTTACTTTAAATATCAAAACACAGGTTAAAACTAAAAGAATGTGAAAAATGCCAAGAAAAACTAATCAAAAGGGTGGCTGTATTAAACTAGATTCAGAACTCTGAATATTATCAGTATATTATGATCCAGGCTTCCACTTTAAAAAGACGTTATTGGACACTATAGAGGAAATGAACCCCAAAATAAAGAGAAGAAAAGAAATAGTAAAGATAAGAACAGAATATAATTAAATAGAAAAGTGGATTAACAGAGAAAAATCAATAAAACCAAAAGCTGATTCTTTGAAAAGATCAATAAAGTTGATAAGACTCGGGCTAAGCTGATCAGAAAAAAAAAAGATACAACTTATGAATAGTAAGAGTAAAAAAGGATTTATCACTATAAATCTTTCAACATTAAAAGGAAAATAAGGATATATTATGAAACTTTATGGTCCCCCTAAATTGACAATTGAGGTGAAATAAACATTTCTTAAAAAGCACAAATTACCAAAACTAGCGTAGGTAAAAATAAAATATCTGAATAATAGCCCTATATCTATAGACGATATTATATTACAAATTAAAGATTTCCCACAAAGAAAACTACAGATTTGCTAGATTTGTTGTATTGCTTCCTGGGTGAATTCCATCAAACATTTATGGCATAAATTATACAAATGCAACACAAATTTTGTTGGCAAACAGAAGAGGAAGAAATACTAAGTCATTTTATGAGGCCAGCCTTACTCTGATAACAAACCAGGCTAACTCATCACAAGAAGACTACTGACCCATGTCCACACTGCTACAAAACTACACTATAAATGGTCAGCAAATGGAATCCAGAAATACATTATAGAAATAATGAAAAATGAACAAGAAACAATTACCCCAGAGATGCAAACTTTGTCTACATTACAAAATCAATTAATATCAGTCACCATGTCAGTAGAATAAAGAAAAACAATATGAGTTTCCTTAGATGCAGGAAAAGAATCGGACAATATTTAACACATATTAATGGTAAAATATCTAGAAATAACAAGTGAATTTAGTAAGGTCACAAGATACCAGGTAGTATACAAAAACATCATTGTACTAGCAATGAACCTCAGGAACGCACAATAAAAAGTGATTCCATTTACAATAGTATAAAAGACAAAATAATTAGGGATAAATTTAACAAAAGATAGTAAGACTGTACACTATAAAAACTTGAAAAATACAAAACCTAGCTGACAGAAAATAAACAAAATAACACCTAAATAAATGATAAGTTATATCGTCTTCATTAATTGGAAAACAGTATTGTTAAGGTATCGATTCTCCCTGACTTGATGTGGACTTTTACCTCAATCACAGCATGATTTTTTAAAATCATCAAGCTGATTCTACAATGTATATGGAACTACAAAGCATCTAGAGTAATCATAACTACTTTGAAAAATAAGAACATTGGAGGATTTAGATTATCTCCTTTCAAGATTTACAGAAACTATGGTATTCAAGACAGTATGCAATTAATGTAAGGACGGACACACAGATCAATGCAACAGAAGATTTTGTGTGTGTGTGTGTGTGCTTGTACTGAATTGCCTTTGCACCAAGTCTTTTGCACAAGTAATGCTGGAACACCTGGGTATCAGTTTAGAAAAAAAATGAACATCACATCATTCTCATACAGTAACTTGAAATGGTTTATAGGTCTAAATGTAAGTGCTGAAACTATGAAATTTTTTGAAGAAAAACATGAGAAAATCTTTGCAACTTTTTGTTGACATAGATTTCTTTTGTTTATTTTTTTAATCATTTTTATTGTTGTTCAAATATGATTGCCTCCATTTCTCCATTTTTCCACCCCCACTTTCCTCCACCCCACCCACCCCCACCTCCCACCTTCCATCCTTCCCCACTTTGGCTTTGTCTGTAGGTCCCTTATACATGTTCCTTGATGACCCTTTCCCTTCTTTTTCTGTTATCTCCCTTCCTCTTCCCCTCGGGTTACTGTCAGTTTATTCTTTTTTTAAAAAAGAATTATTTATTTATTTATTTATTTTTAGAAAGAGGGGAACAGAAAGAGAAAGAAAAGGAGAGAAACATCAGTGGTTGCCTCTCACATGCTCCCTACTGGGGACCTGGCCCGCAACCCAGGCATGTGCCCTGACTGAGAATCGAACCGGTGACCCTTTGGTTCACAGGCTGGCATTCTATCCACTGAGCCACACCAGCCAGGGCAGTATGTTCTTTATTTCAATGTCTCTGGTTATATTTTGCTTGCTTGTTTACTTTGTTGATTAGGTTCCACTTATATGTGAGATCACACGGTATTTGTCTTTCATTCCCTGGCTCATTTCACTTAGCATAATGCTCTCCAGATCCATCCATGCTATCACAAACAGTAGGAGAGACATAGATTTCTTAGAAACAAAAAAGCGTAAAGTATAAAGAAAAAATTGAAAAATTTAACTTTATTGTAATTTAAAAAAAATTTTTAAAGATTTTATTTATTTATTTTTAGAGAGAGGAGAAGGGAGGGAGAAAGAGCAATGTATGGTTGCCTCTCACATGGCCCTCACTGGGGACCTGGCCTGCAACCCAGGCATGTGCCCTGACTGTGAATCAAACCGGGACCCTCTGGTTCCCAGCCTGCACTCGATCCACGGAGCTACACCAGCCGGGCTAAAATTTTTTGCTCTTTAAAAGATACCATTAAGAAAATAAAAAGGCAAACATAGGAGAAAATATTTTCAAAAGATGTATTTGACAAAGACTTGCATCCTGTACATATAAAAACTCTTAGAATTCAATGAGAAGTTTAAAAAACACCCAAGTAGAAAATGGGCAAAAGATTTGAGGAGATACTACACCACAGAAGATATATACTCAATATTGCCAATCACCAGGGAATAAAAATAAAAACACAATGAATATAATCACACATCCAACAGAATTTAAAATGAAAAAGATTGACAATATCAAGTATGGTCAAGAATGTGGAGTGCCTAGAACTCTCCTGTAAATTACTTATGAGAATATGAAATAGTAAGACACTCTGGAAAACAGCCTGGCAGATTCTTACATAGTTAAATACAAAATTACCATAGGACCAGCAAACGTGCCTAGGATCTGCTGCCCTAAATGAAAGCACATGTCTGCAGAAAAATTGTTCATGAATCTTCATAGAAGCTTTATTCATAATAGCCCAAAACTACAAACGATTCAAATGCCCATCAACAGGTGAGTGAATGAACAAATTATAGTGTATCTGTATACTAGAACACTACTTGGTAATAAAGTGAAACAAGTAATAAAGTATACCAGAACATATGGATAGCTCTCAAAAACATATTGAATAAAAGGAAATACACAAAAGTGAATTTATGTGAAAATCTAGCGAAGACAGAACTCATCGTGGTGGCAGACAGTGGCTGCCTGAGGACTGGAGTGGGAATGACTTGCGCCCAAGAGACACGAGGGAACTTTTTGGGGCAGTGGAAATGTATTGATGATGACAGTGCCTATACAGGTATATACATTGGTCAAATTTCATTAAGTTGAACACTTAAAAGCGGGAGCATTTTATTATACATAATTTTTAGCTTAATTTAGTTGATTTTTTAAACGCATTTAAAAATTTTTGTAATCCTCACCTGAGAATACATTCTAATGAGAGAGAGAAGAGAAACGTCCATCAGTTACTTCCCACATGCCCCCTGACCAGGGATTGAACCGGCAAACTTTTGGTGTACTAGATGATGCTCCAACCAACTGAGCCTGGGATAAAAAGGCATCTTTTTATTGGGGAACCAAAGGAAGGTTACTATGAAGCATAATTCCTCAAGATGATCACTGGTCAGCCAGCAACAATTATCCTACTAGTTATATGAATTCATGTTGCACTGACTCAATATCCAAGCTAGGACATGGATATAATTCCTTTGGTGGACATGCAGGAGTTTTGCATGTCTACAATTTATCATGGTCTCCACGTGGTAGAAGGTGTGAGTGAGAGTTTGAAAGAAGAGGGGAAAGGGGAGGCTAAAAGGAAGAAGCCTGTCTTGTGCTTAATGGTGCCCTTGACCTGTACCAGGTCCCAGAGAGATCTCAGTAGAGGTCAAGGCCATATGAATATGCACTGCTCCTTTCTGGGTTTTTGTTCTCTCATGCTGCACCAGCCTTGTGAGAAATGAATTCTAAGAGATGAAGAAATGGGAACAGAACATTAAGAGAGGGCAATTTACGTGGGAGCAATAAACTCCATACTGCTTTACCCCTAGTCCTTCACATAGTAACAGCCCAGGCTTACGGTCACACCAAGTATTTACTGTGTACCAGACATTTGGTAGATAATAGATGATTAGATAGATAGATAGATAGATAGATAGATAGACAGACAGACAGATAGATAGATATAGAGATGCAGGTAGATCGATACAGATGTAAGTATGTAAAATTTATTTACTCCTCATGACAATCCTCATTGTTATCCCTGTCTGATAGTTTAGTAACTAAGATACAAAGAGGCTAAGTAACTCACCCAAAGTCACACAGCTACTAAGAGGCAGACCCAAGACTGAAATCCATATAGTATGATGCAGAGTCTGCACTTTTAATTGTTAGATTATTCTACCAGTTGTACTCAAATTATCAACACTTCTGAATTACTCCTCACAGGTAGGTAGAATCAAGCAAAGAGAGCCTTCACCTCCACCTTCAGATGGAGAAGTATAAAAATCTCTCTCTCTCTCACTCTCTGCTAAGAGTAACTACTGAGGGTCACTTATTTTTTGTTTAACAATATATGTTTTTTTAACCGTGCTATGATCCTATATTCTTTTTTTTTTACATTTTTTATTGTTGTTCAAGTACAGTTTTCTGCCTTTTCTCCCTACCACTCCCCACCACCCCAACCCTCCCCACCTCCCTCCTATTTCCTATTTCCACCCTCCCCCCCGGCCCGTTATTGCCCATGTGTCCTCTATAATTGCTCCTGCAAACCCCTCACCCTTTTCTCCTATAATCCCCTCCCCTCGCCCCTCTGGTCACTGTCAGCCTGTTCTCAATTTCAGTGTCTTTGGTTATGTTTTGTTTACCTGTTTGTTTTGTTGATTAGGTTTCTGTTAAAAGTGAGATCATATGGTATTTGTCTTTCAATGCCCTGCTTATTTCGCTTAACATAATGCTCTCCAGTTCCATCCATGCTGTTGCAAAGGGTGGGAGCTCCTTCTTTCTTTCTGCTGCATAGAATTCCATGGTGTAAATGCACCATAGTTTTTTGATCCACTCATTTACTGATGGGCACCTAGGTTGCTTCCAGCACTTGGCTATTGTAAATTGTGCTGCTCTGAACATTGGGGTGCATAGGTTCTTTTGGATTGGTGTTTCAGGGCTCTTAGGGTATAATCCCAGTAGTGGAATTGCTGGGTCAAAAGGCAGTTCCATCTTTAGTTTTCTGAGGAAATTCCATACTGTTTTCCACAGCAGCTTCACCAGTCTGTATTCCCACCAACAGTGCACTAGGGTTCCTTTTTCTCTG
This sequence comes from Micronycteris hirsuta, assembly GCA_004026765.1. Classification (NCBI taxonomy): domain Eukaryota; kingdom Metazoa; phylum Chordata; class Mammalia; order Chiroptera; family Phyllostomidae; genus Micronycteris; species Micronycteris hirsuta. Next base: position 19,068 of record PVJI01005846.1, on the reverse strand, counting down.
CAACCTCGCCAGCACTTGTTGTTTGTTGATTTGTTTATGACGGCTATTCTCAACAGTGTGAGGTGGTATCTCATTGTGGTTTTAATTTGCATCTCTCTGAGAGCTAGTGATACTGAGCATCTTTTCATATGTCTCTGGACCCTCTGTCCTTCTTGGAGAAGTGTCCAAGTCCTTTGCCCATTTTTTAATTGGGTTGCTTGTCTTCTTAGAGTAGAGTCATGAGTTCTTTATATATTTTGGAGATTAAATCCTTGTGTGAGTTATCATTGGCAAATATGTTTTCCCATACAGTTGGTTCTCTTTTTATTATAATGCTGTTTTCTTTAGCCATGCAGAAGCTTTTTATTTTTTATTTTTATTTTTTTCATTTTTATATTTTTTATTTTTTTATTTTTTAAAATAATTACTTTATTGTTGTTTAATTACAGTTATTTGCATCCTCTCCCCTCCCCTCCTCCCTTCCCCCAGAAGCTTTTTATTTTGATGAAATCCCATTTGTTTATTCTTTCCTTTATGTCCCTTGCTCTAGGGGACTTATCAGTGAAAATATTGCTGTGTGGAATGTCTGAGATTTTCCTGCCTATGTTCTCCTCTAGGACTTCAATGGTGTCACAACTTATATTTAAATCTTTTATCCACCTTGAATTTATTTTTGTGTATGGTGTAAGTTGGTGATCGAGTTTCGTTTTTTTGCTTGTAGCTATCCAGCTCTCCCAACAACATTTGTTGAAGAGGCTATTTTTACTCCATTTTATGCTGCTGCTCCCTTTGTCTTGGGTTTAGACAAAGCCAAGACTGTAGAGACTTGGATTTATTTCTGGGCTCTCTGTTCTATTCCATTGGTCTATGTGTCTGTTCTTATGCCAGTACTAGGCTGTTTTGATTACAGTGGCCTTGTAATACAGTTTGATATCAGGTATTGTGATCCCTGTTTAACAATATATGTTGAGTGACCACTATATGCCTGGCATTGTGCCCATTACTGGAGATTCAGAAATAAATAAGACATAATCTTTGCTTTCAAAGGTCTGGACATCCCTCCAAGATGGCGAGAGTATGGAACACCTGCCACATTATTGTAAATGAGGTGTTGAGGCAGCACTACTTGCATCCATGTTATCTGGAGACTGTCTGCACTTGACTAACTGAAGGTCACACCTGGGAATCCCTCGGGGGGCCTCTTAGCTCTACCATTAAGCAATCTGAAGCCATAAAATGATTAGGATTGGAACACTTTTAGAGAATTAATGTTCTAACAAATTGGGTGATTTTGCTCAGCTTGGCTATAGAGGATAACATATTGTAAATTTACTGAGCTCATTTGTGACCAGATTTCTCTGTAGAGTAACTGAAAGTGAATGGAAATGGCTATTTATGTATTTGCAGCCATGAGATGTTGTTCTCATCTCTGATTTCTTTGGATGATGAGTTAAAATATATACTGAGATCATTGCCTGCAGGTGACACTTTGCATGTTCAATTCATGAAGGCCCGTGCACACTACTGGTTGTAAAAAGCAGATGGTGAAGGGAAGCTGTAGTCTTAGAGTTCAGAAATGACTCACCAGCCAAATGGAGATATATTTCTGAATTGTATTTCCTTTTAGGGTTTGGTGTCCACTAGAAAATGTGCATGGTCCTTGGCTTACTCATAATCGTATGGCATTGTTTGTCTAAAGTTTTTGTATGGATGTTAAGAATAATTTTTAAACCAACACACACAAAAAAATCATGGTAAAATAAATTTAGAAGGGTCCTGTATTGAACCAAGTCCAGTGAATTTCTGTAGTCCAGGGTATTTCAGGGCAGTGAGGGTACATATGAGCACTGCAAATCTCCATGAGAGGGAGGTAATACAATTATCAAATGTATATAAGGAAGCCAGCATCTATTGAGCACCTATGTATTATTTATTATGTACATAGATTAATTTATAGGTTTACATAGTTTTACATAGATTACATCGTTTAATCCATATAACTATTCTATGATGTATCTTTATTTTCTGGAATGATGGACCCAAGGCCTGGAGTGCTTAAAAATTTTGCTAAGGTCATGATGAGCAAGCAGCTTTGTGGGATTTGAACCCAAGCAGTTTGGTTACAGAACCCATACTCTTGACTGCTCTATTTTCTTCCTTTAAAAAAAAAATCTTCACTTGAGTACATGTTTATGGATTTTAGAGATAGAGGGAGGGAGAGTGAGCGAGAGAGAGAGAGAGAAACATCCATGTGAGAAACATTGATTAGTTGCCTCCTATACGTGTCATGACTGGGAATCAAACCCACAACCTTTTGGTGTGCAGGACAAAGCTCCAAACAGCTGAGCTGAACCACTCAGTCAGGGCTATTCCTTTTTTTTTTTTTTATTTTCCTCAAGAGTTCCTTGCTCAAGCAGAATTTTACATTTCACACTTTGGGAAGGGTATTTCTAGGATAAAGATATCAGTTAGAACTGGAGCACGCCCCAGCTCTGGGTCAGCACATGAATGCTATAATGAAGACAAAGAAACAGAGATAAGTTTTTTCATTTTTCATTTCTCAACTCACCCTCATCTGAGCCTATTCCCTAAAGTACCAACTAAATTAATGACTCCTGGACTTTTGAATGAGAGCTCCCCATTTTCCTGAGAATTGAAAATGCCTTGTGCTTATCTAGGTCATTCTTCACATTCCCATTAAAGCATCACAAAGACCCTGACAATGTTATTTCATTAATCTCATTCATTTTCGAGTGCATATCATGAGCCAGGCCCTGTGCTAGCTGTGGCATTCAGAGTCGATTCAGGCATAGATGCAGGAATTCTTAACAGAGATGTAAAACTGGTTTTGTTGGCGAGGCTGAGTAGAGACTGTGGTTTAGAAATGACATTCCCAATGGGTCACCTAAGACTTTACTTCTGAATTAGGCAGACTTACTCACCCAGGCCCTGGGAGAGCAGTATAACCCCCTCACTCTCTAGTTTAGCTGACGGCAGCCACCGAGAGCAGGGCCTCCTGAGGGGGAGCTGGGCCTGAGAGTGGAGGTGGATGGGGCTGAGGTGAGTGCGTGTGATTTCTTCTCTCACATTTCCCAAGGAAGTAAACAGCACAGAGGGGAGTGAGTGAGAACTTGGGGACACATTAGAAGTTCCTCCTAGCTTCTCTCTTCTGAGGAGGAATATAGACATTCCTGCTCTTCTGTGGCTGGAGACAAATAGTGTTCTCCCAGCCTGAATGCTAGTGATAGGAGATAAAACAGCAAAACGCATGTAGTCTTTCAAGCGACTCTGAGTCCAGCGGAAGAGATAGGCAGACCAAAGACGAATAAAACACTGTGAAATAAAATAAGGGTATGTATCAGCAGGGAATAAAGCAGACGGTTATACGAGAGATATAGTCCCAATTTCAACCAGTTAAACAAAATTCACATTGTTTCTTTCCTCTATGTCAGGATTACATTTTCATGTATTAATGTTGTTCATTCATTCATACATCAATATATATTGAATATTAACAGGTTTTGAGCCCTGGAGATATAATGCTGAATAAAAAGAAGCCAGAAGCGTCCCCTTTCCTTTAAATAAATAATTTACTGAGATAAAGTAACTGTGTGAATTAATGTATCAACAGCCACTGACTTACCAGTTATGTGGAAAGTCCTCAAGGTACTGCCACACAGGGTGGGGCCACCTATACATTGGAAGGGAGGAGGAGAAAGAAAATATAGCAATATATGGGTTAAGAGGCACAAAAAAAAAAAAAAAAACAGTGGAGGGGCTCCCTCGCAGTCTTCACCGGCTTCCCTACTTTGCCCAGAGTCAGTGTGCTTTATTAAGATAGGCTAATACCTATGAAAGTTCGAATGAGGTCCAGGGAATGAAAGGAAAGCCTTAGGATTGAGTGGGTAAGACGCTGTGAGTGGTTGGACTATTCTGATCTCGAAGGACATTAACTGGTAATTATTCTGTTAGTGAAGGGAAGATGGGAAGATTGAGGGCTTGGAGATGAGAAGCTAAATTGGCTCTAATGAAATATAATGAATAGAGTGACCGGGGTATCCTACCATATGTCATTCCACAAAATCAGATCTGGAAATCGAAGGAGTAAAAATGATGGTGTAAAATCCCAATACTTGCTTGAATGGGAAGGGAACAAAGCTATTACTTGGCCAGTATGAAGCCTTGTCCTACAAGAAAGAATGTGTCTTCACAGAGTCCTCAGTCTTGGGGATGCTGACGGTTGAAAGGACGGGAGGGAACTTCCCAGCCCTCTTCCCTTCCTCCAGGTGTGTAGGCTTGATGTAGCTGCCTCTGCTCTACAGTTCATTTTTTAAATCCATAACAGTTATCACTTAACACACTATATAGTTTACCTCTTTATTATAGTGCTTATTTTTTGTCTGTCTCCTCCACTGGGATATAAGCTCACAAGGACAGGGGTCTTGCTGTATCCCCCGTGCCTAAAAGGACGCATGGCACCTGGGGGTCTTTAAATACTTGTTGCATGATGAATTCTGTGCCAAATGGAGGCAGTTTTATGAAAGAAAAAAAAGAGAAAGTAATTTATGAAAACAGGATCCTTTAAAAAAATAGCGAGTGAGTTGTAATAGCTCATTCTTGGGGTCTAAATTAGAGAGAAGGATAAGCAATGGAGCTGAAACCAGAACTTGGTGATTTAATTAGACAAAAGGCTTTCCAGAATTATTTAAATAAGACTACTGCTGCAAGAAACTTGGATTTACAAAACTAATATTTTTCCCACTTCATCTGTCAATTATTTTAAGATCAATTTATACCCAGGTGATCTTCATTTCTTCTTCTGATTATTGAATCATTGTTTTGTAGAAAGCCACTGTTTAGCTTGTTTAATAGCCTAGCAGACTCAGGCAAGCCCTGCACAGCTGCGATGTTTAGGGCTGCAAAGAGTCAGTAACGCCACCGTGCGCCGTGAGTGAGTCCCACAGGCCTTCCTTCAGCTGCTGCAGCTGAGAAGGCACTGCAAATTGTCCGTGTTTTTCCTTCTCCTGTCCTGTAGTTGTTTTCTCTTCCGATGACTCAGTTAATTATATAGTGGCTATTTTAGGTTGTTTCTGACTACATAATGTTTGGGTTCTGTGTTTTTTCATCCAACAAAGGAAGGCTCATTCTTGGGTCCCTGAGATAAAAAAGAGACAACAAAAGCCAACATTTGTGCAGAGATGGTCACCAACTTTATTTCATTAAATCATCACGGTGACCTGTGAAGCGGGGCCACGACTGTAGCCTCTTTAAAGTTATTATTATTATTTATTTATTTTAATCTTCACCTGAGGATATATTTTTAATTGATTTGAGAGAGAGAAAGAGGCATCGATTGGCTGCCCCTCCACCTGTACACACGCCAACCAGAGAACCCTCAACCTAGGTATCTGCCCCGACAAGGAATCGAACTGGCAACCTTTCAGTGCAGGGGATGATGCTCCAACTGACTAAGCTACCCAACCAGGGCTAACTGTGGCTACTTTATTTCAAATGATGGGAAGCTCGGAGTTGCCAAGTTGTTTGTCCAAAAATACACAGCTAGGAAAGTGCTCCAGGTGATACGCAGACCCTGTGTGTTGGAACTCAAAAATCCCCGGCTCTCTCTGTTGCTTGTAAGTGATCACAGTCCCAGCAACGATGCCTGCATGTCAGTCTCGCCATGACAGTCTGCCCAGTAAAGCCTAGAATCAAGAAGTATATGAACCCTTGGTCTTTAGGGCACAGTCTTTTTTTCAGATTATCTTTTTTTATTGTCGAAATTACTTTACAATGTCAAAAAGAAGAATAAGGAAGTTTATCTTCTCATTTTATTTACTAGTTTCATTTCTCTAAAAATATACAAACTTTTGAGCTAGATAAGATCTAAACCACTACTGCTAGTCTTTATTGTTTCTATGCTGCAACTGGAGTAACCAGAAATTACATGGAAACTTCTAATCCTCTTTTTTTTTTTTTTTGCTTTACCACCACCAACTCTGTGCCATGAGAGGTCAAGAGAACAGGATGGAATCCAACAAGACTCTCCCCCTTTACCAAGTTCTGCTTGAGAACTAGTCTAAGTTAATAATGTTTTGCCATTATGTAGTCTTTCCTTTCTCCCTCCCTTCCTTCCTTCTTTCCCTTTCTAAAACTAAGCGAGCATAAGCAATTTATCCTTGCTTATGTTAACACATGCATTTTGAAATGTTTGGAAATGGCACCATACCGAGAATCATCTACTTGACAGAAATTATTGAATGGTTTCCAAATTGCTGCCCTCAGATCTGTTCCTTGCCCTTCCCTAGCTTGAGCAGGCTCATCCCTGTGGCTGTTTCCCAGGTTCACTTGTCCGCTGGCCTCTGGCTCAGTGCGGCCCCTGGGAAGCCCTGCAAAAGATAGGGAGTGTGAGAGAAATGAAGAGACCAGGGTATTTATTTCTCTTGGTTCATCTCTTTCTGGTGGGTATCTGTGGCTGGGCTGTGTATTTCCCATGGCACCAGTTCCTGCCATGAAACCAGCTTCTATGGAGTGACGCTGGCACCTGGGCTCTGGTAACTTTGCTTCCTCTCTTTATCTTTCCAGCTGACTGACAGTAGTGGTTTCCCAAAATTGCTAATTTATGGATTCCCTCTACCATTCCATTTGGCTTCTTAGTAACTTTATCACTTGTGCAACCAAAGTCCTGCATTATGTATCCTCTGCTAAAGCATTTATGCTTTAAGTGAATTGTGTTTTCATGGTTATATCCTGATGAGAGCAGGTACTGATAATCACTTTAAGATTTCAGTGACCTGGGTTGCATGGTCTGTCTCGCTTCCCAGTTGTTCCTCCCAGTTTATCCAGCATGGGAAAATAAAACCTCAAAACCTCTGACTGATAAAACCTGTGGTGGTTGAGGTGACAGGAGAAACTCCCAGCCTCACAGAAGAGTTCATTGGAGAAACCCATAGGTCCTAGAACATATACAAAACCACCCACCCAGGAATCAGCACCAGAAGGGCCCAATTTGCTTGTGGGTATCGGGGGAAATGACTGAAAACTGGCAGAGAGCTAAGTAAGCAGTATTTTTCCCTCTCAGACCCCTCCCCACATACAGCACCACAACGCAGCAACCTGGGTTGCCCCACCTTGGTGAACACCTAAGGCTCCATCCCTCACTATGTAACGGGTGCACCAAGACAAAAAATATGGCCTGAATGAAAGAACAGATCAAAGCTCCAGAAAAAATACAACTAAGTGATGAAGGGATAGCCAACCTATCAGATGCACAGTTCAAAACACTGGTAATCAGGATGCTCACAGAAATGGTTGAGTATGGTTGCAAAATAAAGGAAAAAGTGAAGGCTATGAAAAGTGAAATAAAGGAAAATATACAGGGAAGCAACAGTGAAGGGAAGGAAACTGAGACTCAAATCAATGGTTTGGAGCAGAAGGAAGAAATAACATTCAAGAACAGAATGAAGAAATAAGAATTCAAAAAAATGAGGAGAGGCTTTGGAACCTCTGGGAAAACTTTAAATGTTCCAGCATGCAAATCATAGGGGTGCCAGAAGAAGAGGAAGAGAAAGAAATTGAAAACTTATTTGAAAACATAATGAAGGAGAAGTTTCCTAATCTTACAAGAGAAATAGACTTCCAGGACATCCAGGAAACTCAGAGAGTCCCAAAGAAGTTGGACCCAAAGAGGAACACACCAAGGCACATCATAATTACATTACCCAAGATTAAAAATAAGGAGAGAATCTTAGAAGCAGCAAGAGAAAAGGAGACAGTTACCTACAAAGGAATTCCCATAAGACTGTCAGCTGATTTCTCAAAAGAGACTTTTCAGGCAAGAAGGGGCTGGAAAGAAGTATACCGAGTCGTGAAATGTGAGGACCTACATCCAAGAGTACTCTATCCAGCAAAGCTATCATTTAGAATGGAAAGGTAGATAAGGTGATTCCCAGATAAGGTCAAGTTAAAGGAGTTCATCATAACCAAGCCCTTATTATATGAAATGTTAAAGAGACTTGTCTAAAAAAAAAGAAGATAAAAAATATAAACAGCAAAGTGACAACAAAGTCACAAGTATCAAAAACTGAACCTAAAAAAACAAAAACAAAAACAAACTAAGCAAACAACTAGAACAGGAACAGAATTACAGAAATGGAGATCACATGGAGGGTTATCAGTGGGGAGGGGAAGGGGAAGAATAGGGGAAAAGGTACAGGGAATAAGAAGCATAAATAGTAGGTAGAAAATAGACAGAAGGAGGTTAAGAATAGTATGAGAAATGTAGAAGCCAAAGAACTTATATGTATGACCCATGGACATGAAATTAGAAGTGAGGGAATGATGGTGGGAAGGGGAGAACAGGGTGGAGGGGAATAAAGGAGAGAAAAAAAATGGGACAACTGTAATAGCATAATCAATAAAATATATTTAAAAACGATTTCATAGACAAGCAGCTTTGTTAAACTGTAATAGTTATAAACATTGATATAACTGATGAAAGAAGTTGCTCTCTCAGTTCCCGTTCACTTTGCTGGACCAGTTGGAAAATGAACGGGCAGTGATTTTTGCATACATTTACTGTTATTTGTAAATTAATAAACTTTATTCTTTTAGAGAAGTTTTAGCATCACAGCAAAATTGAGCAGAAGGTACAGAGAGTTCCTGTATGTCGCCTGTCTCCACACATACTCTGTGGTGGATCCTGGCCTGCAGAATCCGTATGCTGTGGGCAATTTGTAAATTATTCCACATGTGAATCCTGTGGGGAGAAAACTCAGGGACTACACGGCCCCCCTCTGAGTCAGAGAAAGCGCCAGAGAGAAAAGGCCCGAGAGCGGGTCGGAGAGAGAGGGGGCCATAGAGAGCTTGGAATGCCTCGGCCACTATCTCCAGAGAAGAGAGCGCCAACCCTTGCCTTGACAGACTTTTATTGTCTCTCTGGGCACATTACATGGAGGGTGGTTTTCATTTACTATGCACAGGTCCTCATCAGGTGATAGACAACAAAGGAGAGGACATCAAAGGAGGAGATTTGCAAATGTAAAGGCAGAAGGGGTTGGCTGGACTTGAGAGGTTTATCACAGACTTTCAGGAAACCGCTCTGAAGATAATGCAATCAGCATTTGCTTTTTTAGTCCAGGGCAAGAGAGGTTTTTTTTTTTTTAGCAAGAGCAAGTCTTAACTCTAGGAAAAATGTAGTTCTGATTTACTCACGGGAAAACCTGTCCATGCACATGGGACCTGCTTGCTGACTCACTTCTCACTGAGGTTTTTATAAACAGTGAAAGCGGAGCTTCAGGTCCCAGGATGCATGGAACGGTTCCCTGTAATGCTCATCACTTCGTTTTTGTTTTTTCAAAAGAAGAAGATTTAATAAATAAATAGCAATCCTACTCCTATTGTTCTCTTTGTGAGGGCAAAAGCAATGTAGTTTTCTAGAATTTTCTGCCACGTAACATAGTATATAATAGATACTTCTACGTAGTGAATGCTCTGAAGAGAAACATAAGCCATACATCTACTCAGCTGAAGGAATTCTGGGAGTGACTCCTGGTTGGAGAAAATAGAGGAGAGGGTGGGGATGAGGTTGGGTGCTGCTTATGCGAGAGGGGAAGGAAGTCTGAGATGGCCTCACAGTTAGGTGGTGTGTACTGGGGGCCTGGGATGAGGAGGGAGACCATAAAGATACATCTAGACACACCAAAGCAGGAGCCAAGCAGATACATTCCTGAGGATTGAAACATTGTAATAACTGCATCTCTGGACATAGAAGCTTTTTGCGCAAGAGAACACCTTGCGTTTGCTGAAGAGAAACAGGCTGGGAAGTTCATGAATAGCGCAGATGGAAGAGGAATGAGCACTGAAATTCACTGGGAACAACTTGGCAGTGCCTCCGCAGCTTGGGAGACCTGAGGCCTCACATAAGGTAGAGATGACATGGCGTTTTGAGTGACCACTCAGATATCATACATCTCTCCCTCCCTCTCTTGTTTTCTTCCTTCCTTTCGTTTAACAATTATGTATTAGTATCTACTTAAGCATCAGATACTGCTCTAGGCAATGGTGACAGATTAGTAAATAAAACAGACAAAAAGCCCCTTGCCCTCAAGAGAAAACAGTCAAAATGTAATAAATAATTATTACATGACATGCTAAAGGGTGAAAAGTACACATGGAAAAATCTAGAGCTAGTGAAAGTACCGGGGTGGGGTAGCGGACAGGGTGCGACTGGTGGGAGCAGAGCCCATTGACTTTGGCAAAGGCTTGAGGACATGAAAGAGTACAAGGGGACAAGGGCAGAGGCGGGGAGACAAGCGTTGCCCTGTAACATAGGCGGCAAACACACGGCCCGCGGCCCGAACCCGGCCCTCCACCTTGTTTCTACTCGGCGGCAGTGCCCAGCTCTCGCTTAACTGAAGGAGTAGTTACATTTGTACGGTCCTAACATTACATTACATTTGGCCCTTTGAAGGCAACCACTAGGTTGATGTGGCCCCCGGTGAGAATGAGTTTGACATCCCTGCCTTATAAAGTTAAATATACATATAGCCTATGACCCAATAATCCCATTTCTATGTATTTACCCAAAAGAAATGAAAATGTATGTTCACACAAAGACTATACACTGATCAGCTTTATTCATATTAGTCCAAGACAGAAACCATTCCTGGTACCCCCCAAGAGGAGAGTGGGTGAATGAACTGGGGTACATTTAAACAATGGATACAGTGGAATACTAGCCGCCACTTCAGAAACTATGAATATACACCATAACAGGGATACATCTGAAAAACACTGGCTTGAGTCAAAGAAGCCAGACACAAAAGAATATATGCTATGTGGTTCTGTTCATATTAAATCTAAGAACATGTAAAATTAATCTATGCCGGTGACAATGAAAGCAGTGGTTGCCTACGGGGCTGCTGGGAATTGGCTGGAAGAAAGTCTGAGGAAACTTTCTAAGGAGATAGCAATGTTTTCGATCTTGATCTGGGTGTTAGTTACACGGAGAATATAATTGTCAAAATCCTATGAACTGGACGTTGAAATGTATGCACTTTATTGTATGTAAGTTATGCTTCAATTAAAAAGTAGTATGCCTGGAATGGTTGTTGAAGGGAAGCAGAAAGTCAGGTTATTTGGTGTGGAGTGAATGAGGAGGAAATTGGTAGGAGATGAGGCCTAAGATAAAATAAGGATAAAACTCATGGTGTAGGGCCTGCTAGGCCATCGTAAGGCTTTTGGCTTTTACTCTCAATGAAGTAGGGACTCTGCAGGATTTTGAGCAGAGGCATGAAATGATCCATTTCCTGTGTTATGGGGATCACTCTGGCTGCTTTGTTAAGGAAGACAGGTTCATTAGAAGACCATTGCGATCATCTGGCCCGGAGCTGACAATGGCTTGGATGAGGGAGGCAGCCTTAGATATGGTGAGAAGGATTTGTTCCAGATGAATTTCCAAGGTAAGGATGATGGAATTTGTGGAAATACTGGCTGTGAGGTTAGAGAGGAAGAAAGAAATAAAAGTGAGTCCAAATTTTGGGTTGAGTAACTAGAGGGATGGAGCTGCTCTTAGTCGAGGCGGGCAGCCTCCCAGTGCCGCAGGCTTTGTGGACATGCTAAGTTTGAGATGCCTGCTGAGCATCCAAGTGGAGACAGTGACTAAGCAGTTGAATATTGGGAGTTTATAATGTGTAAAATTTATCAAAAGCCTCCAGACAGGGTCAGATCAACTAGGAATCAAGTGTGAACAGAAAAAAAGAAGTTCAGGGGGTGGAACGGGCAGAGAAGGGCACAGGGGGAAAATCTGGGACAACTGTAATAGAATAACAATAAAAAATGGTTGAAAAAGAAGTTCAAGGATATTTGGATGTCAGTCACAATGAAGGGAGTGCTGGCCTGCCCGTGTTAGCCAGAAAAAAAGATGCCACGTAGAGCAAAGGGTTGGATAGGTACAGAAAAGGAATCTTTTCTCCCTGTTCTCCCCCCTCCTCAATATTAGAGGAGGCTGGGTGGGGAGGGTGGGAGGGGGTACCAAAGAGAGAATTCAACAGCCCCGTGCTCCTCCCTCTCCTCTCTAGCTTCTGGACGCCTGGGTTTGGCCCGTGCTAGGGCAATAACAAAAAGGACTTTGGATTAAATTTGAGACTGAAGCTTAATGAACAGCACTCAGTTTTAAAGATCCAAAATGTGACTCTTTCAGTCACTGAAAGTGGTTACAAATTTACGGAGCCACAATGACATACCTTAAGGGAGCGTGCTACCCAGCCTAGAAAATGGTGTGGGTGTTCCACTGAGTGTGACTAGTTTCAGTTATTGAGAGTGAAAAACCTTCTAATGTGGATACCCTGTGAGCTGGGATGGCTCACAAAGCTGGGTGTGTCAGCATTTGGTGCCATGAGATCTATAACAGAGACAGCTTGGGGCATTAATTCTCTCGCCTATAAAATAAGTAGGTCAGGAGGCACGCTAACCCGAGGTCATTTCTAAATCTCAAATTCTATCATTTGATTGGAAGCACTGGAGAGCAATTGTAGCACATTGATGGATGCTGAGCCAACGTTTTGCAAAATAGTAATTTTTTTCCATTGAAATTTCATTTGTGATAATAACATTTGACCATTGAGTTGCAGTGAAACTAAAGAGCTTTTTTAAGTCCAGTTATTAAAACACTTTAGGGTTCTGCTTTTAGGGCAAGCATTACCAGTAACGAGTAATGTAATTTCTATCTTTATGCAGAGCAAGCACATTGCCGAAATTTCGGTTTATGTAAACACCTGCTTTACTGGGTTTAATGAGAATCTAAAAATACGAACTAATGTCCTATGTGAGATAAACACACTGCCAGATTTGCTTGACACAAAGAGTCCCCAGCATTGAGGAACACATCCTTCCAATGCATGGTTTGGCCTCTTTAGGCCCTCAAATAGCTGACTTCCAGCAACTTAATGATGAATGTGTTCCAGAAATGATTCCTGTAATTCTTCCACATTAGTGTAGAAATCAGCTACAGTTGCAGAATGCAAAGCAGTGATTTTACCATGCAAAATTTATTCTAATTTTCCTCTTGGGTAAAGCTTTCATTTGAAACACATTGGTTTTGAACAAATTTGAGGCCCACTTTGCAACTGTAAACATACAAATATTGAACCTTAAACAACAGCTAATGGCTATGGCATCTGTGTGACTACGTATGTTATAAAAGAAGAAAAGCCATCTGAAACTGACTCTTGGAATTCATTGTTGTTGTTTTTTTTAGCAAACTTTTTTCCCCTAAAATTTAAGCAGGGGGTCAAACTCCTTTTCACCAGGGGCCACATCAGACTAGCAGTTGCTTTCAAAGGGCTGAATGTAATTTTAGGACTATATAAATGTAACTACTCCTTCACAGTTAAGCGAGAACTCAGCCCTGCCACCAGGTAGAAACAAGGTGGAGGGCCGGATTTGGACCATGGGCCTTGTGTTTGCCACCTGTGATTTGAAGGACCGATACAATGATAAAAAATGTGATTTGGGAGAAGCTAGATATATCATTCTAATGGGGGAAAAAGCACTTAGTAAGATCTTACCTGATGTGCTCAATACATCCTGTGCCCAGGGCAGGTACTGGCATCAGTTTATGGAGACTTTCACAGAGATGGAAGGATCAAATAGAGAAACAGTGCAGCGAATTCATCTGTTTTTTCATTTTGTAGAAATGGAACTGAAGCTCTCAACTTTAAGCAGTAATAAAATAGTAGTCTAAGATGCTAACTTCAATAAAATTAAAAAATGGTTAAAAAGTGTACATTTAATAGTTTTTATCCATAATATTGAGGAGTTGTGATGGTTTGTCTGACTGTGTCATATATTCTTTTTAACTTCTGTTTTTGTATGTGTACTTTAAAATTCTAGAAATTTTTTTAGAAAAAAGAAATGCACGTATCATATATATATTACATGTATAAATTTATATATGTGTATGATTAACATATATAAAGAGAGAAATATAAAATATGATATAGATACATATATGAGCAACTACTGTATACAAGTTCTTCCCATGGTCCCTCAGAGTAAGTCGTGAGATCAGTAATAGCCACTCTCTTGAAGATGAGAGAACTGAGACTAAAAAATTTAAGGAAACTGTTTAAAATCACACAACTAGTTAATGGCAGATAAAGATAGATTCTTAGTCTAATTGATTTTAAACCCTAACTCTTTCCCTCTGCTATGATATTCCTATTTCTGCAAACCTCTTAAAGAGGAAGTACAAATCTACAAGAGAAGTGAATGAGAGATGATTATTTCCTTTACAAATAAATTCACTAGAATTTTTTTTTATGATTTTATTTATTTATTTTTAGACAGAAGGGAAGGGAGGGCGAGAGAGAGGGAGAGAAACATCAAGATGTGGTTGCCTCTCACGTGGCCCCCACTGGGGACCTGGCCTGCAACCCAGGCATGTGCCCTGACTGGGAATTGAACCAACAGCCCTTTGGTTCACAGCCCGCGCTCAATCCACTGAGCTACACCATCCAAGACCACTCTATAATTTTTTAATGACCAATACTTAAAATACCATTTGCCTTTACATGCAATTCACTGCAATATATATACTTTTTGAAAATGTAAATATTATATATATGTCTGGGCTTCAAAAGATCCTTGTTGCTGTATTCCATATGTCTTACTTCCTGCCACTGACTAATACTATGAGTAGCACGGAAGTGGCACTGAAAGGATGCCACATCAGAGGCATCGGGATGGCTGTAATCAGCAAAGTTTTCCTGCGTTCCCACTGTGTGTCAGAAAGAGTGCGGGCTAGGGCCGACAGCTTCTCTACCACCAAACACCACGAAATAGTCCGGCTTAGAGGCAACATTCAGAGAACTCTACAAATGTGGGGATGGAGCGATGTGGCCACGTACTTCTAGTGATGTATATGCCGTATTTTCCAAGCCACACTAAGTCAGAGGTAGAAATAAGAGGGTCAGAATAGTAGTAAAGAGGTATTATTTCTTTGGCTCTACTTCATTCACTCCAGATTGCTTTGAAGTCTTTACTGATTACTTCTGAGTTATCCTTACAGAGTGTTTCACCATTACATGCACACCCAGACACCGTCATTTTACTTCTCTGCAGCCCCAGCTTTGCTGCCTAGGGTGAGGTCTGCAGCCCAAGTTCCCAGGGCTGCTGCTGTAGAGCAGATGCTGCTGCTCAGGGCACTTGCCTAGGCCTCTCCCTGCCTCTCACCCCCTGCTCTCCTCAGCATGAAAGTCATTTATTTGTGCCAAGACCACTGACAGTGGCAGCTTTGGTGCAGGAATCTCATGCTGTGTTCTCAGCTGGTCTGTGGAGAATCCTCCCTCCCTCCTCTTTGTCACATCCCTATGTATGTATAACTCATGTCCTCAGGGTTCTCCAGTCTGTGGACAGAAATGAAAGCCTCATGCCCAGAATTTGCTGGCTCCTTTGCTCTTGCTCATAAAACTGTAGGAACTTACCAGTCCTCCCCTTTGCTCTAGTCTCTCCACTTGAGCGTGGGAATACTTAGACAGCGTCTCTGCGCATGCAGATCCAGGTCCGTTCAGATTTCTCTACCCACTGAGTTGTCTGTAGACCTGGCTCCACTGTGCTCCACTTTTCCCTTTTCCCTCAGACACAATAGAAAGAAGCCTCCGTGCAAAGAATGCTTTAAAATAGAGTCTTTGTGATCAGGAGCCCCAATACATGGTCTTGAATTCTGAAGCAGCACAGTGCCCTTGTAATACATTTCCGTTTTTCACTTAAGCAGGCCTGAGTTAGTGTCTGTCACTTCCAACAAAAAGAATCATAGGTGTGGAAGGAAGGGCTGGTTTTTTCATCTCTGAACATAGTTCCTTTTTCTGTTCTGTATCATTCCAGTTCTTCAGAATTCCCAAGATTATCCAAAAGCATTCCCTCATTTGTTATTTCTTGCAGAGGGAGGCTCTCAGGTTTATTAATGTTGAGAGCTCAACTTGTGTTTCTGATATGATTTGTTATCAACGTCTGCTAATCGAACAGATTTGGGGGGTAATTTCATTTTCTTCTGATTTTGCAAAGTTTAACATTCTCTGTCTCATGAATTTATTTATGTATATAAACGGTTACGTTGAAAAATGTCCTTTTGATAAACATCTCTCACTGCAGCTGTATTGCAAGTAATACGAACTGCATAGTCAGGAGAGCTGCAATGTGGTCCTGAGACCGTTGTTTATTTGCTGTATGACTTTAATTCAGGCCTTAATATTTCTGAAATTAATTCATCACCTATAAAACAGACCAATGATGTCATTTTATGAAACAGCATTGAAAAATATGAAGCCTATACAATGTAGGGTATTATAATTAAAGATAAACAAAAGGACACTGAGCGTTCTGTTTCTCTATAGAAGATAGGTGTGCAACTATTTCTTATTTGAACCCTTTTCAGAATACTTTTGGAAATAGTATAAGAAAAATATTTTAAATTTTATTCAAGCTAAAGTCGGTAGAGAAAGGATGTATTTAAATGAATAAAGATTTTTGGTAAGATAAAATATATTTGTAAAATAAATTTCACAACATATATTTGTGAATTTATCAGGATGAGAGAAAAATATGTGTTTCCATTGAATTTTCTTTGGAGTCTTCGTAGTGTTTGAGACAGGTGATGCCTTATTCTCTATACGTACTGCCATCAACCCAGCTAAACCGTTGTTGAACTCGGCCAAGTTTTAGGGTGTGGTGAGGGGAGGCAGGGGTAGTGTTATTCCTGTGTTTGCTGCGGGGCTGGAAAGATGTTAAGATACTTGCTTCCTCAGTAGGTGCTAGGAATCATCACCTGGATTAGATTAAAATTAAAATTAACCAGGCATTGGATTTGGACTCATATATCATTGTCTGACTTGGGATGACCGTTTGTCCCAAAGACATCCTCTCGTTTGCATTCCAAGTATCTCCTTCTCCTTTCATTCGGATCCTAACCACATCGTTGCCAGTGTTATTTTACACAGCCGTTTGTAATGTGTGCTGATCCCTGGGGGTTAGTTACAGCAGCCTTGGTGATAGTAACACAATACAACATCATATATCCGGAATAGTTGCGACTAAACTTTCCAATACATTAAAACAGTCTTAAAAAGTACACTTATATCCATTTAATATAATTTAACATGGATTTGTTTTTATCAAGTCAATTAATGTAAATAGAATATTCCATTAAATATATTATACTGTAGCGTCTAGTTTTATTCAATAGACCTACATGCATTCTGTCTGAACTGTCAAAAATTCTGAATTAGTGATACACAAATGCATGAGATGGCATCACCTGAATTTTAAGTTCAAATGTACTCTCTAGTTTTTTTCTTTCTGTAGAGCATGTTTCCTGCTTCCAGAAATAAATTGGATGAAGCTTCCTTTCGCCCCTGCAAGATAAATTGAGTTTCCTTGTGTGAAAGCAAAGCAACTGGAAACATACAATTTTTCTGTCTCGGGCGTTCTGTTGAGTTACAGTGTCCTTGCACAGCAGGTTTTTGCAGATAAAGAAGTCAGGGGTGGAGAGAGTTCTCAGGGAGAGAGAGAGGCATGTCTGGGGAGAGAGGGGGAGCTAGGAGGGGTTTCATTACTTCTAGGGCTTGACAGAGCAAGGAAAAATATGTATGTTTACCTGTGTTTATGCATGTATGTATAAAATACTTCTACATGTAATTATCTATATCTATATTAAACTAAACATTAGCTCATACCGAAGCCTTCAACTCAAACGCATTATCACATGGACACCCTAGGCTCCCCCCATCACTTATCTGTCACCTCCCACTCCAAGAGAAATCTGGCTTCTACCCTCTGCCATCCATTTACTTAATTGTTCAACCAGTATCCATGTATAATGGTTTCAGAATTGTTACCTCACACTTAGTGGGAAGCAAGTTTATCCACTAGAGAGAGTGCAGAGTTCCTTCTGCCTTTAGACTTAGAGACCCCACTGATTTCCAGTTATTCGGGAGACTACCCGAACCCCCACCCTGTTTGTCGTGGTTGTGTGATACATTTGTAGTATATTTAGATTTCTTTGTCACCGTCTGCATTCAACCCTGGGATACACTGACCTCCACAATGACGTTTTAAAAGCATCTGCATGCATTGAAGTTGTATTGGCTTGTAATGTTCTATAGTTTTTGACAAATGCCTGGTGTCATGTATCTTCCATCACGGCATCATGGAGAGTGGTCTCACAACTCCAAAACTCTCCGCGCTCCCCCTGCCCCGCCCTGCCCTCTCCACCTGGGCATCTGGCCCTCACCGATCTGTTTACTGTCTCCAAGGTTTGCCTTTTCCAGAAAGTCACACAATTGAAATTTCACAGTGTATAGCCTTTTCAGAATGGTTGTTTTTACTCATGCTTTTAAAATTTATTCACATCTTTCTGTGGCTTGATAGCTCATGCCTTTTATTGCTAAATATTCTATTGTATGGTTACAGCAAGGTTTGTTTATCCATTCACCTATTGAAGGGCATCTTAGTTGCTTCCAGTTTGGGGCAATTATAAATAACGCTGCTATATACATTCAAATGCAGGTTTTTGTGTGGGCATGTGTGTTAAATTAGTTTGGTAAAGATCTATGATCACAATTGTTGTAAGACTCTATTGATTTTGTAAGAAAACTACCACTGTCTTCTAAAGTGACTATTCTTTTGCATCCCCACCAGCCGTGAATGAGAGTCCCTTGTCCACACTTAGTGTTAATGTTTTGAACTTCAGGCATTCGAGCAGTGTGTAGTCATATGTCTTTCTTGTTTAATAGATGCATTTTTCACAGGAAAGGGTACCATCCGCTCACATTTCCTGTAAATGTACAATGTATAGATCATTTTCTGGGCTCAAACCTTGTTTTATAAATTAGTGAATGGAGGAGCACTCTTTGCAGAGTCCCTATGGAATCTGATCAAACAAGAAATCACAAGGCCATCAATGTAGCCATTCCTTTTAAAAAACACACACACACACAAATGAAATCATTATTCTTTTTTTTGTGTGTGCTTATTCTTTTTTTTAAATTACTTTATTGTTGTTCAATTACAGTTATTTGCATCCTCTCCCTCCCC
>PVJI01005845.1:24597-92340 GCA_004026765.1 Micronycteris hirsuta | reverse complement strand
CAGGGCATGGACGGAGACATTGAAATTAAGAACAGTCTATCAATGGCCGTGGGGGAGTGGGGAGGGGACAATGGGGAGAGGCGTTTTCAGGAATCACTGTAGAGGACACATGGAGGGAGCTAAGGGGGAGGTGGGAAGCTGCGGGGGAGGTGGGGGGAGGGGGGAGGGGAGGGAGAGGATGCAAATAACTGTAATTGAACAACAATAAAGTAATTAAAAAAAATAAAACTATTTTCTAGAATTCCTCAAGGCAGAAAAAGGCGAGAACTAAGTCACAGAGCCAACTCTAGGTGCAAGGTAAGTCTGGAAAACCAGGTGACTATCCAGAATTTCAAGTTTTTATCATGGCAGTTGGCCTCGGCTAAGGAAGAGAGGGTAGGAGAATGGAGTATAGCCATCGGTGTCTGCCATTGCTGTTAAGTTCAGAAAGATTTCTGAGTATCAAGAGGAAAAGCACTTTCTGACAAAAATTATATTTAGGGTTCTTACTGGGATGCAAGACTGTCATACAACCAAATGATTAAGACTTAAGGAAAAAGTTAACTAAGGCCCTACAGTGAAAAAACCCCACTACCCCTGATTGGATTCATTCTGTATTCTACTCTTAATGCTAAGGGATCCTGAAAGACTAATCTTTTGTAGCATGAGGTTGATTTTGCCATTGTTGCCTATCTCCCATAGTTCGTTTCTTAATTCTGCTAGTCTCAGATGGGATTCACTCTGTAAAACTTAGCTCTCATTGACTCCCTGGGGCCTCCATGTCTTTTACTGAATCACTGGAGTTGAGTATTTTCACAAAATTTCCTGCAGCGAGATGGAGGGTGAGAACCCTCCCAATCCAATAAAAGCTGCCATCTCCTCCTCCAAGACCACCAATCATCACCAGGCTCAGAATACTGCTGCTCAAAAACACAATTGCTTTCCTGTTAGAGATGAAAGGCCTGTTTTACAATAGCCAGTACTTCAAGATTGGGTTCATCCTTGCTCAAGAGTCTCGACTACTTCAGATAATCTTACCTTACCTTGCAGAAACTCCCCAGTTCTTTTCAGTTGCTTGAACAATGTGCTGGTTGAGAATTTTAAATTCTTCCCATGCTAGGAATGCAAATATTCTTAGTTCTCATAAAATGATTTTCTCTTAATAAAAGAACAGAGAGATCACCCACAGAACAAAATACTTAGTCTGGGTTCAACTTGAAGATTTGAAAATATTTGTGTTATCTTGGTTTTCAATAGGAGTTGCCCTGTGGGATCAAATCGCTCTTTGCCAGGGTTAATATCCCCACCTCCTGTTTAGCCAGAATCAGATGTACCAGAGAAAAGGAAAGGAAAATAAAGAGGAGAAAGTCAAGCCCATTGCACCTGGCCCATTGTGTAATATCCCACGCTGGCCTGTGAGGTGGGAATTCCGTCTTGCCCCTCCCTCTACATGTGATCAGTTTACATCCTGGAACATGAGACTTCATTTCCTTGTATCTTTTTTGTTCTAGTTCACATAGCTTTAAATGCTAGTCATGCTCATAAAATTATCTAATCCCTCCTCAAATCTGACTCTCCCCTGCCTCAGCAGCCGCCCGTGGTCGTAAATGCCACAAGCTGATTATGCTGGTTAGATTGAATAGAAGTTCATTGATTTGCATCTTTTTTTTTCTTCTGTTTATTTGTGTTTTCTATCTCCCAGCTGCAATGAATATGTCCTGCTCTTATTTGGAATAAGCTAAAAAATGAACCCATTTCTTTAATCCCCTGGAAGCCCCACTTGACTGAGTAAACGGGCTTATCTGAGAATTTTGTTTCCTCCAACACTGAGAAGTGTACCTTGAGAGAAAGTAACCAAACAAAAGCGGAAGCAAGGTGCAATGCAGAAGTAAGGAAGTTATCTCAGGCTTTGCTCCAGCATGCACTGTCCTGACGACTGTAGTCAGTCTATGGACGTGCACACCACGTCGACGTGCACTTCCGGCTCAGAATTTAAATGCTCTGAGAGCTTGGCAGCAAATAGAAAACCCCTGGTCGCGTTTACTCAAGCTCATATTTTCTAAACTCATTTGTCCTTGGAACTCTATTTTTTGGGACAGGTATTAATTTCTTGTAGAACCAATGTTTGAGGAATACTGCCTAAACATTTTAGGTAAAACATCTTCTATTGCATAAAAATTTAATCATTAGTCGCTTACTCTGAACTCTTGTATTTTTACCTAAAGGCAAAGAGTCAGCATGCAGTAGGGAAAGAGCACAGTATCTGAGTTAGGAAACACTGGGGAAAAGTAAAGCATTAAACATGTTTTTTATTCTACTATTTTTTTGATCCTTAGAATATATCTTGAATTGTTTACTATTTAAATATTATTTTATTTTTAGTTGGAGTAAGGTTGTTGCAGGAACAAATATTCCTCAAATCTCAATGCCTTTATATAATAGAAGTCTTATCTTTTTCATGAACATTGTCCATTTCAGAAGTTTCTGTTCATGTAATTCTCTGGGGTGGTTTTTCTCGAAGCAGAGACTCCGGGGCCCACATCCTTTTCATTTTCTGGTTCTACCACATTGTGACTTCAAGGTCACCCTGGCACTATCCCTTCGGCAGACAGCAGGAGAACTAGGAGTTTATGGAAGAACAGACCCATCAGGGTCTGAGAGTTGCATAAATCACTTCTCCCATTCTATTGGTCAGAACTAGTCACGTGACCTCTCCTCTATGCGCAAGGCCTTGGGAATGTGATATTTCTGTGAGGAGATTAAATAGCCACAGAAATATATAGCATTGTCTCAGGCAAAAGGCCTGATTCTCAACTGGTCTATAAGCCCCTTCATACCTAACATTTGAGCCCTAGCTCCCAATAAATGTTAATGGTATTAATGAAGCAATTGAGGCAAGTCTGTTTTTCTCCCCAAATTATTTACAATGACCTCAATCAGATAACATTTGGACAAAAAGCTTCCAAGTCACTGTGTGCAATTACAGAGAAAACAAAAGGAAAATACTCTCGTAGAAATACAATCTGATGAGGGAGAAAGAACTCACATAAATACATCTAAACACCAACTACAGCCTCTGCCAAGTATTCAAAACCAACTGCAGCTGTTCAGAGAATGCATAAGTCTGTAGAGAGGGAGAAAGGCATTATAGAAGGGGATGAGCTGGAGGTCTGAATTAATTGGAGCCAGGAGGAAATCACTGGGAAGGCTAACCTTTATACTCTATTTTTCAATAGCATATAATTTTCCTAGTTATAAAAGGTGGGGAAGGGTTTTCAGGAACAACTACAAAGGACTCATGGACAAAACCAAGGGGGCTGGAATCAGGGCAGGCAGGTGGGAATGGCTGGGGTGTGGGAGAGAGGTAGGGGGGAATGCTGACAACTGTAATTGAACAACAATAAAAATTTTTTTAAACACAGAAAAGTACTAAACATTTTTTAAAAAATCACTCATAATCCCAATCCCATCTACGCTTCATACACCTTGTCTCTGTGGGGATGATGGCAATTCCTTTTTGATAGATTCTTTCAATCTTTTCTCTTCTAAGCATAGATTTTCACACACTACAGGTTTTGAGGTTCATTTTTTTAAAAAAAACTAATCAATATAGTCTGAATAGTTCCCAATATTCCAAACATGCCTTTTAACTGGCTGTATATTCAACCACGGTCAGGCATAACAGAAATTGTTTCTAATTTTTCACTCATAAAAATGGTGTGCTGAACATCACTTTATGCCCTTCTTTGTATACGTGTCTGATTATTTTGTACTCCAAAAGAATTGTAATAAAAGGAGACTAACATTTGTTGAATCTTATGCTGCGTTTACCCTGAATTAAATTTCTTATACGCAGTATCTCATTTAATTCTCAGAACTGTACTATTGCCCATATTATCAATGTCATATGCATTTTACAGGTGAGGATACAATGATTTAGAAAGGTTAAATAGCTTGCCCTACATGGCAGAACTGGGATTTCAGCCTGGACTAACTGATTTCAATTTAAGCTCCATCCACTGTGAGAATACTCTGCCCCAGGGGTCCACTTAAATTCTCACTAGTAGATTAACCTCAATGGGAAGTTGACAGAGTAATGGATATGGCTTGAGACGAGGCATGTATAATCAGAAGGAATGGTTTATGTGATGGCTTAGAGAAAAGAGAGGGTAAAGTTTTATGAGGGATAATAACTTTTGCCAGGTTGAAATAAAAAAAAAATATGAGTTAGTCTGCCAGGGAGGTAACTTTGTTTCAAAGGAGGGTCTCCAAGCCAAAGTTCAGAAGTGTTTAAAAATTATTTAGAGACAATGGGAGTGTTTGTCCTGTCATACAAAGGGTATGGTGTCAAAACAATACT
Source organism: Micronycteris hirsuta (assembly GCA_004026765.1). Taxonomy (NCBI): domain Eukaryota; kingdom Metazoa; phylum Chordata; class Mammalia; order Chiroptera; family Phyllostomidae; genus Micronycteris; species Micronycteris hirsuta. Next base: position 88,001 of record PVJI01005845.1, on the reverse strand, counting down.
TGATAAAGATGTACTTTCTTTCAGTCTTTGATTTAGGAAACTGGCTTTCAGCTTGTGGAAAGAAATCAGACCCAAGTTTCAGAGGTCCTTTTGGAGACCTTCTGTCATAATTTTCTTCAGGTCTGACATGTTCTCTGTGGGAATGCAACTTTCTTCACAGTAGCCGTAGAATCTGAAGGGAGCCTGAGAGGCATGACCTTGGATGCCTCTTCCACCTCCAGGCTCTAGACACAGCCACCTCTGGCAGGGCATTCCAAATCCCAGATGGAATCGGGGCGGGACCGGAGACAAGCATATTGCCCAGAGAAATGTCAAGGCAGAGTATAGCCTGACGGTTATGAGCAGAAGCTCAGTCCTCCGACTACCTGTGTTCGAGTATTGGCCCCACCACTTATTAGCCATATGACTTTGGGCAAGTTACTTTTCTGTGTCTCAGTTTCTTCAACTTTAAAATGGGATGATAATAACACCTACTCCACGTAGTCATTGTGGAGATGAAATGAGTAAAAACAAGTAATAAATGTCAGCTATTGTCTCCATAAGGTAAAGGATCATAGCCTGATAATATTTGCACTTGACCTTCTATTCCCAGCTCTTGGGACACTGTAGGTCTTCAGTAGAAGAGGATGGATTCGCACTGGGCAGCCAGTGCTCCCTGGTCAGAATGCCATCTCCCCGGGCGACCGAAAGTCCTGAACATCAGTGTGTACAGTCACAAACAGGCTACTACCCTCAACGCTTTTCTATGAACAACACAGAGAACTCTCAGAATCGGGTCCCCCCCTCCCCGTGTGTCTTACTTCCCTCTTTCTCTCATTGCTCACTGCTCAGGTACTCTGTGCCCACACTTGTGCGCATAGTTTTAACCTCTGTATGCCTTTCCTTCTTGCCAAGTTCTTGAACTGTTGCCTTGGTGGCAGTAGAAGTTGAATGGGGACCAGGGGCCTTTTTTTTTCCCTATTTCTTCCTTTAGTCATAGTGATCAGATGAAATTAGACACCTAGAGACCTAGTATCATCTATTTCTAGAATTTAAAAGCACCCCGAAGCCTTCTACAGAAATTACTCAAACGTCTCTAGGTATTAGCTCAAAAATCTATAACACAACTAGTTCTCTTAGATGTTAGCATTTTAAAAATGTATAATCAGTTATTTTTGTGTCAATTCACTAGGAATATTAAGCCTAAAATGATAACACAAAAGTGTAAGATTATTTGCTACACTATGGGTTAAATAGCACTTAGAGGGAAGTCTGGGAACTAACTCCTATGGGTGACATTGTTTCTATGGGAAAATGCACTCTGAATTCCAGACAACCCATTCACTCACTAACTTTTGGGATATGACCGTTCAGTAAGCTGGAGACTGACTAAAAATACCAAATATTTTTATGTATTTTTTATCAATGCATTAAAAACACATTCTTTGGTTTTATCTTAATAGATTGAAGCAAATTCTAGACTCTTCCAGGAGAGTTGCTTTCCTGACCTCTAAAGAAAAATTTAAAAAGGCCTTTGGATTTTCTGCAAAGAAAGAGCCTGGCTATTTTAATTCATTGAATGTATGTAAGATCAATTATTTTGAGACAGTAGATAAACAAAATCATTTATATCGTTGGCAGGTTTGCACAAATGATTTCGCAAGGGGAAATCACTTTCAGGTTACATAGGACAGATGCACAGCCTCTGTGAGAACATTTGGAAAATATTTTTTACTCCTTTTTTCAAAGGCACACACTATGTGTGGAATTAACTGGGATCTGTTTCTTTAATTACTTTACTTCCCACACAGTGACGATGGGCTCCTACTCACACGGTGATGTCACATTGATATGTTATCAAGTTTCCTTTGGGCCACTTTTTAAAGAATATAGTATCTGTCTTTTACTGTCAGAAGCTGGGTTCCCCGTGGGGTTTGGACACAAGAGAATGAGTTGAGGAAACACACTGATGGAAGACGGTCCGTTTGAAACTCATTTTAACTGAAACAGAAACTGCAGCCTGCAGAAAGGGCCCAGAACTGGTCCAAAGACCTGAATTTTGGGCCTGACTCCTGAATCGAGTGGCTGAGAAAGTCAAGCCACCTCGAGTTTCATTATTTTAATCTGTACCATGAGGGGTTTGGCGTTTGTACTTGAAGTTCCTTTCCAGCACTGTGTTTTGTTTCTTAAGTAGGTAATAATGAAAGGAAGTGGGGATGCCTCTTGTCTTTCCACTCACACCACTTCAGCGCGGAGCAGAGAGGGACTGCCAATATCACAGGAACTTCTTTTCGCTCATGTGGACTTTAAAATGTATTTCAACAAATAGCAAGTTTGATGTCTGTGAATAACTGTCAATATGCTTCAAAATTTTACTTTTCTTTTTTTTCTTTCTCCCTTCCTCCTTCCTTCCTTCCTGTCTTCCTTCCTTCCTTCCTTCCTTCCCCTTTAAGAGGCTGACACAACAGCTTTGGCTTGGAAACACAGCTCTGCAGGTCAGGATCTAACAAAGGGAAATCCCTCATGCACTGGAACTTTGCAACTCCAGAAATGAGCCATTTATGAAAGCTGAAGTACCACTGGGGTTAGCCAGGAAGCCACTTGTGAGTCCAGCCAACTGTCCCCACTCCAGACCATTCGGAGGGGAGGCCTCTGCCAATCTGCCTCTAGCTGTGCAAATCCAGGAGGTGCGGCACCTGCTCAGGAAAGCCACAGCGTGTGGGAAAATGACTGCTGAGGAGGCCACACTTTCTCTTTTGCATTGGCCAAACTGCCCTTTTCTTAACCTCAAATATTCTTTCCCTGGATTTGGAAGGTCTGTTTGAAGATTGCTTTCATACATTTAGTTTCCCCTACTTGTTAACTTTTAAAACTCATGATAAATGGGAGGGAGGTGGGGTGAGGTTGGGAAGGGGTAGGGTAGTGGGATTGGAGTGGGGGCGGGGATAGAAGAGAAGGTTAGGCTGGAGCGGGGAGAGGACGAGTGGAGATAGAGGACTGCATGAATAAATGACCAAAAGGCAGCAGGCATATAAGCCAAGAAAACAAAATATTTATTGGGTGCCTATGACTTGCTAGCTGGCATTGTGTTAGGCACCAGCCGTACAGCAGTGAACAATGCCGCCAGGTCCCTGCTTCATGGAACTTATAGTCCAAGGAGGGACGATATTAAACAAATAATAACAAATACTTTAACCGTTAAAATTAATGCAATTGCAATGAAGAAATACAAGGGACCTTGACCTAATCTGGGAGGTGAGGAAGGTGGTGTTCAACAAAAGCTGGAGATTTTTATACCATTTTCCAAATAAAAACCTAGAAGTAAATTATATTGCAATATAGTATTTGTTTTTTCTAAATGAAACCCAAGCACACATCTTGCTCTGCCCCACCCTACACCCCCACACAGGAAGCTCCCCCTCCTCTCAGGATCAGCCTGGGTGTTCTGTGGTTCTTACTCCATTCTTGTTTTTATTATTGAAATATAGTTAACATGCAATATTATATTAGTTTCAGGTGTACAACATAATTATTCAACGTTTATATACCTAACGAAGTGACCAGGATTTCTGAGAGCTCCAGAGCCTTGCTCCTTCCCCCACCTCCCAAGCTTGCTGTGGGCGCCACCTAGAGTTTGACTGACCCGTCCCTGTAGCCAGAGAGAACAGTGATGTTTAAAAACCTAGCCTGTTTGCTATTTTTTGAAAATTGAATGGATGAATAATCAATTAAAAAGCAAAAAAGAGTGAGTGAAGGAGCAAAGGAGCAGGCAAATGCACAAACAAGACAAAAACTTTCATTCACTGTCCTTGGCACGTAGAGTGAATTTAAAGGACTTCCAAGTTTTCTAGGAAGAATGGCTTTCTCCAGGCGCTTTCCAAGATTTGTTTTGCAAAGCTGCCAGGGAGAATTATAGACAATGAATTGCAAGTAGCAAGTCTCACAGTGAAATCCAAAGTGTTTTAAATACAAACCTCAGAGCTATAAGGTTCTAAGAAGACGTCTACAATTAAATTGAATTTGCCTTGTTCTTGCTAATAACTACCTGATAGTTTATCGAACAGTCCGTATTATAGAAATACTTACGGCATTAAGACAGAACCAACCGCTGTGACTTATGGGGTAGGCTAATATTACAGCCGTTAGGAAATGAAAAACATGCGTGAGGTTTGTCATTTTTAAATCACCTTAGGGCAAGCTATATCCAGCTCTGTGTCATGCACTTCAACTGGCCTGATAAGAACAAGCAAACGTGTTTCACAAAGGCTATCGGACACAGAAAGAGGAAGATGGAACTTACTTTTACCCTTTGCACTGGACATATCCTCTGTCTCCCAAAAAACTTGCCCAAAGGAGAAAATTCAAATAAGGAAAACTCACCTTCATTCCTCCATTCACTCATTTCATTTAAACATCTATTAAGCACCTACAGTGACAATGTAGAGATGAAGGACGATTCTGCCCCAGGGTGTTGATGGTCTGTTGGGAGTAGGTGGGTAGCAGATGCTAAGAAGGGAGAACTGACATGAGTAGGCTATTTCTAAATACTATCTAGAAACGGAGAGCGTGGATGAGGGGATCCTGACCGGTTTGGAGAGGACAGAGGAGGCTTCTCCTAGGTTAGAGTGTGATGTCTTTAAGTACCAAATGCTTGCAAGGCTCGGTTAAACACGAAGCTATTTACAAACACAAAAGGTGACGGTTTTCACTTTTCCTGGAAGTTTTTGCATCTAAGATATAAAGTCAAAAAGAGAAGCACAGAGTGAAAATGAGTATTACCAGACTACAAGTTTCAGGAGTATAAAAACCGTTTTAATCTTCATTTTGATCTTGTCCACTCCTATAGCTCTATCACTTTCCAAAATGTCTAGCACATAGTAGGCATTAATAAAAATTTGTTGAAAGCTGGATGAATGCTTACCAGAAACCCTGTTGTACATAGTAAGAAAAATCAGTAAATAGATATTTTAGTCATCCACAATTTAGTGCAAGTTGGTTTATGGGCTTTCTATTTTCAACTTCACCAAATTTTGATGCTTTTGCCTTTTTTTCTACTTCACCCAATGTCAGTGCTTCCACCTATTTTTTATTTGTCCACATCAATTCAGTTTCTTCCTGTGTCTTTATATTTCTCCTCTCCTCCTCTTCAACGTGCTTTGCCTTGGCCATTCAGGTAGGTTTCTTTCCAGTTCCACCAACACCACATGCATTCCCACTTGCAAACATCCACTGTTTTCATTCTCTCTTTTGTATTCATGCTTCTCTCTTCTTTCCCTCCAACCCACCCCTCCCCCAGACCTGCAGAAATTTTCACCATTCTTTACGAACCATTTTGAACTCACAATGCTTTCTCTAAGGAATCCTTTCTCTTTCTCTTTACCCCTGAATCTTAAGCTTACACACACTCTCCAGTCTATGCCACATTAATAAATCTTAATTATATAAACACTCCACATCTTTCACTGTTGTAGGTTTTAGTCTTACCTTCTCAGCTAGACTCCAACTGCCTAACAGTTGTGGTTCATGCTTTTATCTCCATCAGTGTAAAATGCTCATTTAGCTGGCACAGAGATAGGCAGTGATGCAAGATGAGAATACAAGAAAAACTGGGCCCAAATCATGGAAAACCTGGAATGCCAGGTTAAAATATTGACTTTAGGCTGAACTAAGAGTTTGTTCCACCATGGCAGTCAGAGGAAAGCATCCTCTGAAAAAAAGCACCCTCTTCTTTATAGATATTTTACCTTTATCAGCGAAGTGGTTACCAATCGTTCATTATAAATAAAAGTCATGGAGCAAATAAATTTAGGAAATACATTTTCTGCTTTTCAGCATTTTGATTTCCATGTTCCACAGAGTATTCTGAAAGTGATTTCCTGTTAGGTGAGTGGTTAGCTGAATATCCTTCACTTAATCCCTCCTACCTCTGTTACCGGTCAAGACTGAGTCTGGTGGTCTCCATGAGATCCAAAGGAGTTGTGTCCCCCGCCCAACCGGGTGTGACAGGCAGGAACAGCCGATGATGCTATTTTGGACTGAACTGGGCAGAGCAGCTCTGCAAAGGCTGTGGAGGAAATGATAAAAGAATAAAATATAAAATTAAGTATTGTGCTTGTACATTCTTGTTTAATGAACTCTTCTCTTGAGAGGCAAAGATTTCATTAAGAACTTGATTTAAAAGAAATTTTAGAACCTTTAAAGGTAAATAAATACTTTTCCTAGAATTCCTCCTCTATATGGAACAATGCAATGAACTAAGAGTTGCATCTATCGACTTGGAGGACTTAAATGAGTAGAAAGTAAATGAATGTATCTAGCAATGATCTGATTTTTGCATTCAAACATTTAGGTTGAAAGAGTAATGTTTCATTTTTCCCTCTGAAATCTGTAATTTCTTTGACTGGACTAGCTTAATAACTATGGCAGGAAGTAGTCTATCTATTATTAACAGATCATGTAATTACAAATTTTTATAGTCACTATAATTTGTTTGTAACCCTAAAATTAATACTCACAGCACCTTTGCCGTCCTTCACTGATGCGGACAGAATGCTGAGAATCTGAGCTGCACGCATCCGCAGCTGAAGCTGAACAAGGTGATATTCTGGCCTTTGGTTTCAACTCCCATACAAGAAAAACAAAAAATTGTTCTTTTTGTGGCCTGTTTTGTGCCATGTTTTTGCATTTTTGTGCATTTTGTTGGCATTTTTTTCTTTTTAAAATGCCCTCCCTGCCAAGTGTAAGGCTGCCCAGTGTTCCTAAGTCTGAGAAGACCATGAAGCACTTTGTGGAGAAAATACAAACTTTGTGAGACATGCTTCGTTCGGGTGTAAGTTATAGGGCTCTTAGCCGTGAGCTTAATGGTAGTAAGTCGACGGCATACCACCAGCATGGAATCTTTAAACAGAAACACGTCTAAAACAAGGTTATGTACTGATGGGTAACGAGAATGTTGTGATGAGAGACTCTCGGGCACTTCTCCCTGCATTTCTTCTAGGAGCCGTGAGTCCGTATTTCTAATGACGTCATAACACGGGACGACTGCGAATGACAAGAATTGACTGCATATGGATTAGAAGGTTTCGTAATTCTTGATGCCCCCTGGTGAGGGTTAAACATTTGACAAACTATTAGTCCACGTGAAGTGCAATGCAGTGTCTGAGCCTCAGCTTTTCTGTCAGATGAACTTGGAGTTGGGACTCAGATTGTCTACCCTTCAACTGAGTGACTTTACACAAATCACTTTGCTTTGCTAAGGCTACATGGCAGGGTTGTTAAGAAAGTTAAATGGAACCGTGAGCACAGAGCCTGGAGTTAGCATACGGTAAGCCACTGAAAAATCTGTTACTATCCATTGTTCCATTTTATCTCTAAAATAATACAATCTCCATTTTAAAGGCTCGAGAAATTATAAGCGTGAAAGATGAGCTTCTGTGGACACTATTCCTCACTCCGCAGAAGGGCTCACAGAGTCCTTCCTACATAACGTTGCCTGTTAAGAACCAAACAGGAAGCTGGAATCCCAATTTACAAATTATGTGCTTATAGTTTTAACAAATTCCCAGGCAATTTTCTCAGTCAGAAAAGTGGTCCTATAGTTACCACATTCCAAGCATTGTTCTAAGCTCTATATACATTAAGATCATTTAAGTAGAGGCAGTAACAGAATGGTCCTACTACCAACACCCAACCACAAGCACAGAGTCCTGAAAATTGTTCGGTCTGTCCTTCAGTTCAAATGGAAACGTTATATCCCAACGCACACAGAGTTCACAGTGCTGGAGACTTATAAGTAACCCCTCCAAACCCTTCACCTTGCTCCTGTGCTCTGCGAGTGTGGAGCCATTGGTCTCGAGCTCCAGGGAAACATTACCTGGCCATGGCTTTGAACGCGAGAAAGCACTCGTCTCTGAGACTTTGTCTCTCAGATGCACGGTCATGCCCAGACGAGTCAAAATCCACTGCTGGGTGGGGAGGTAGAAATGGACTTCAGGTTCTGCTGATGAATAGGGAGAAGGGGCAAAAGTCTTGACAATGTTTTGGCCTTAAAGGAAAGGAAAGCATCTAAAAATTAATCATACCCTTTTCACTGAGAAAATCAGCCTCCCGTTAGCATTTCTTCTGTACCTCCTTACTCTAAAAGAACAGATGATTCTTTCCCAGCTTTGAGTTCTATACCCAAAAGGTCTCTTTTCTCATCTTACCTCTATAGTGGGTAGTTGCCAGGAAAGGGGAGGAAAGCCCGTTTCCCCTTATTTGCTTTTCAGAAAGTTGCTGTATCTTCATTTTTAAAAATCTTTTCTTCTCCCTTACCTGGTACATGAAGTCTCATCTCTTATTGGAAGGGAAAAGAGAGATTAAGTAAGGAGAAACAGCACTTATGGTCCCAGCATTTCTACTGATTGAACACTGCTGGGGTTATTAATCATGAGGGCTTATTTTCCAAAGAACATCAGAGCACATCTGGAAATTAAATAAAAATAATAGGAGGGTTCAAATCAATTGACGTTTTCCAGAGAATTCCTCAAGACAATTAATAAGATGCTGCCCACAGCGGCACACAGAAACTTTGATTCTGTTCTGCCTAAACAAGCTTTAAAAAAAAATAAGTATCAGAATTCACCTCAAATAGTTTGGTTTTTATTAACTGCCCTCTCTTGAGGGGCTCCCCATATAGAACTGAAATCTGCCTTCTTTGTATTTGTTTCATTTGATTTGTTTTTTTCTCCAAACTGAATGGATGAGTGCCTATTTCTAAGTGGTCTTTTTGACACTACATAATTCTGACAGCCAAGTCACTCTGAGCCCTGAGGAAGGAGGCTATTTGCTGTGGGAGGCAAGGATGTAGAGACCACATTTCTCCTGAGAAATACTTTGATTAGGTGACTCTCACCAAAGAGCCAAGGTCAAAATTAACTCTGGATTAAGCTCTCCCATGACAAGAGGGAGGCATTCACTTGAAGAAGATCTTCTTTGTTCGCAAGATGGTTGTTAGACAGTGCAAAGGAAGTGACTTCACCCTTTCCCTTATCTGTGAAAAGTAATGATGACTCCTCACAGTTTGGTACAGCCAGCTTGTTAGGAATCATGGAACTGGGCCAAATGGAGGCAAGAGCAGAGAAACAGCCGAGTCTGGTCTTTGCAGCCCCTCCCCTCCCTTCCTCTTCCCTTTCTGTCTCTCTCCATCCTTCTGCTCCTCCAGGTACCTAGAAACCTCCAGCAAGTCACCAAATGCTCTAGGTTTTCCGAATCTCCTTGAGTAATCTAACTTGGGTGTCATGAGTTGAATCATGTTCCTCAAAATGTATACGATGAAGTCTCAACACCCAGGATCATAAACTGTGACCTTGTTTTGGGGATAGGGTGTTTATAAAGGTAACCCAGTTAAAATCGGGTGATTAGGGTGGGCTCTAATCCAATATGACTGGTGTCCTGATAAAAAAGGAAAATTTAGCGACAAGACACGTGTACAGAGAGGATATCATGTGAACATGAAGATAATCATCCAGCCAAAGAGGGAAGCCTGGACTGGACCCTTCCCTCCCAGCGCTCAGAAGAAGCCAAGCGTGTGGGCACCTTGAATCAGACTTCCAGCCTCCGGAGCTGTGAGACAATAAACTTCTGTTACTGAAGCCACCCAGTTCGTGGCGCTTCGTTATGGCAGCCCTAGCAAACTCACACGCTAGGCTACCCAGCTCCACGTGCTGTGCCCTTGATTTCCAACATGTGAACCACCAACCTGAGGGAGCCTTGGAATTCTTGCCAGGGTCTCTAAGGTTTACAGAGTCATTACGTTCTCAATTTTAAAGCCAAGTGACTATGCTGTGTGAGGCTGCCCAGCAATTGTCCTTTGCATTCCTCTCAAGATTTAACTCTCTCATCACTCAGTTCAAGCTGTACTGAGTCCCTGCAGGAAAACCTGTTCTCTCACCTCAGAACTTTGCACATGCTGTTCTCTTTTCTCTAAAACACTCCACATATGCCCAATTCTGGCCAACTGTCACCAATACTTTAGTTCTGGCTGAGTCGCCACGTCTTTGGGAAGGTCTTCCCTGAACTCTGTCAGATATTGAGTTAGATGCCTTTGCTGGGTGACCCCGCAGCACCATGTACTCCCTTTCTCTTCTGTCAGTAAACAGACTCTTGGGCGATCACCTCTGGACTTGGTCTCTCGCTCACTAAACTTCATGGTCAGTCTCCTATTCACAGCAGCAGGCTCAGTGGGTTTCACGACATTCGTTTTCACGCATTGCAATAATGCATCACAACATTTTGTTTTTGTGAATTTTCTTACTCAATATATATGAAACTACTATATTGGGAAACCTCACTTTTTTTTACATTGAAAGTGGTTCTCGTCCTCAAAAGCTTAGAAACCATTGCTCTAATCCAGAGGTCCCACAAAAGTGGCCCAAGGGCCTAATCCAGCCAGCAGATGGGACGGTTTGGCCAGCCCGGTGCTCCAGATGTCTCTGGATGTGGACGTTTTTCCCCGTGGTGTAGGCTCGCAGGCACCAGAGGCCCCCTATTCCCACTCTCTGGCATCCACCTCTTTTCTCATTAGTGTTTCCTGTCTGGACCCTGAGGCATTGGTTCTTTGAAATCATTCCCCCTAGGTTTTTCATCAAAATTTCCTTTCCTTATATTCCCCTCCCCTAATTTGTTAATCTAATTTGAAACAAAGATTTAGTAGTTGTCTCTTCCATAGAAAACCTATATTCTATCCAGGACCTGTGAGTAGGGGGTTGTTTGGGGTATAGTCATGGAGGCATTTTTTTTTTCTGTAATCCTGCACAACAAAACACTCAAAGGAAGGTAATTGGTTACTCCCCTAGAGTTTCACTTGTCTTGTAGAAAATATATAAGGCCTGAAAACAAATTAATTTTGATCAACCTTCGTTTTCCTTTCTGGGCCCTGCCAGAGATACTAACAAGTAAAGGAACAGCCAACTTTGGGGAAAGTGTAGAAGTGGGTGGCGTGGAAAAGGCCACGTGACCCCCAGTCAGAATTGTCCATCTCTAGGCAACAGAACATTAAATCGCTGAAAGGGAGGTATAAAATTGTTGTTTTATGAATTCTTTTTATCGCTTTCAACAACTTCAGAAAAGGGAAACATTAGTTTCATTTTAGAATGTATCTAGATTGCTCTGGGTTTGCATTATGATAGGGTTTAAATCAAATAGAATTGCTTATGCTTAGTGCCTTTATTTTGGAAAGAAAGAGAGAGAGAGAGAGGGAGAGAGAAATGAGATGCAGAGCTCAGGCTGACAACCGGGAGATGATAATGCATCCAGCCCTTCCAAATGGAAGAAAAGTCCCCACAAAAAGAATCTGTCTGCCTTCAGCCCTCCCCCCAACCCCCACTTAACCCTCTTTCATATAAACTTCCCAGAGGGACACCTCTGGGGTCCTTGGAAAGCCCCGGTTGGTACCCTAAATGCAGCTTCCACTCTGATCCTTCTTATGATCGCCTTTTCAAGGCTGACACATTTCTGTTCATAGTTACCTTTTCTTTCCTCCTTTTTTGCCAGTTTTTAGTCCAATATGCCAATTGTCCTACACTGCCATGACTTCAGACCTGAAACATTTTAACCAACAGTGGAGAATTCTGCAGAGCCCTTTCTTAAAAACTCAGACTATAATCTCCTCCCTCCCCCCATCCAGCTCACTGGGGCAGTGATTTCCTCAAAGAATTCCAACAAATTACTTAGGCACGACCCCCCTTCCTGAAATTATGTTAGCTGTCTTTAATCAAGCTTGCTTTTCCAACTGTTCCCGATTTGATACCTTAAAGTACTTACAGAGTCCTCCCCTAACTGAAGCTAAACTGACTGGCTTATCTTCCTATTCCCCTCACACACACAAATATTAATAATGTTTCAGGAAGGGGCTGTGGGTGATGAAGAGGGAAAGGATTCATTAAATCTTTTAACTTGAATAAGTTACTCTTTTCATAGACAGAGTCTTATTTTTTTTTTTTTAGCCCAAAGATAAATGTTTTAAAAATTGGGATTCCAGAGCAAGGCATCTTAAAAATCAGTCTAGGTGCTTTCAACATGTTAGCACTTCCTCTACACTTTTGAACAAATGTTTAAAGTAAGATGACCTTAATTATTTGATGCCAATGGCGTGAATTTCCTACACTAATCATGGTTGGTATTTCCTGGGTGTTTGCAGTGCCAAATCTCAACTTTTGAAGTCCAGAGGTTAAGTTATAAATACTGGCTATTAGATAGCTGTAAAATATTTGCCTGAAGGCTTTGATAGTTTAAAGCTTTCCATTATATGTATATACAGATATGTATATTCGTGTAGCTATGTATAGTTTAAGATACACATGTATCTCCACAACACCTCATGTGTGGTCATGATATCCATCACATAAACTCCTGCCTTTTCCAAACCCTGGGATACAATTTCAAACTCTATATAAACTGACTTTATACTGCACACAGGCACCGCACTGGCCCTACCACCGGGATGGCATCATTATTTCCACACAGTCTGATTCACAGCCCAAACCCAGGAGAGGGTCTCCAGGAAAAGATGTTTCAGGACGAAGTTTCTAACTTGAGATTCTCCATGGGAATTTCCAGAAAAACTCTGAGACTTCAAGGCGAAAAAGGTGAAGAAGGACTGAAAACCAGAACCAAAACAAAACAAAAGGAGAGGCCTTAAAAAGTTATGTGATGAAGTGGGATGCTGTAAAGTTTTTATTATGACTTGTTTGGAAAGAGCTCGCTTAACAAATGCAGTCATCCTCTATTCAAAATGCAAAGCAATAAAAATTTTTATAGTCTGCTATCACATGCCATAATGTGTATGGAATGGTTAAACCCAATCAGACCCTGAAAAAGAATGTTTTGTTTGCTCTTCTAGGAAAGTTTGCCCTTGGACACGGAAAAAAAAGAAGTGAAGGAAGAAAGAACTTCTGCAGAGGCATGGGGCTGAGGAATTGTCTGGAAATCACAACACCTGAGGGATGGATGCAGAAAAGGGAGCTATCTCTTTACTTGGGAAAGAGAAAACTATTGAGGGAAATGAGAGCTGTCTTCACATTAATTTTAAGGGCAATTTTGCAGAAAAGTTATTAATGTTTTAGTTAGGATGCGACGTTGTACAGTACAGAACTAGATCTAATTGGTAAATGCTGGGATGGAAGGAGGGGCTTAGACGACTCAATAGAGAACCTTCTGACAAAGGAATGACTTGCGTTGGGAATTATTGAGTTTGCCTTGTCTAGGAGCATCACGGAGAGGCTCAGTTAGCATCAAATAGGGGTGTCATACATGGAGGGGCCCCTGCCGCAGGTGCACTCTGGACAAGTTGACCTGCATGGTACCTCCCATATCTAAGTGCCTCCAAGATTTGCTTATAATTGCAAATTGGCCGTTGGAGAGATTTCATACTGTCTGTAAATCTGAGCATGCGTCTGAGAAGGATTTTCCTTAGAAAAAAGTTAAGAGGTATAAATTCGTTCTCATTGTTTAGCGCTCCCTACAAAAAGGGGGAGGTTTCTTTTTTAAAGCAGGAAATGTCAGGGCTAAACTCTTTTTTGAGTGCAGAGTTTTTCTGTTGTTTATCCATAACCCTTTTGTCAAATGTTTTCAACTTGGGAATCACAATATGTTGAAAGACTGTGGGGGGAACTCCAAAAGGTGTGAAGAAATCAGAGCTGCCAAATTCTGAACAGAAATGTGATGTTAAGTTTATAAGTAGATTCTTTTCCTTCTGCATTATCACCTTTGATTTCCCTTTTTTCCAACTCACACATCTGCCAAAGGCCCCCTTTTCTTTTGATCCCCAGCCCCCGCCTTCATTTTCACCTCCCATGTCCTCCTAGGTTCTGTTCTTGCCTCCTGGAGCATGTGCTCCTCCTGATGTGAAACAAAAGAAAGCTATGCCTATACCTCTGCCCTTAATAGGGGAGACCCAACAGCCTCTCTGAAGGGAGAAGGGAAAAAAGAAAACTTGGAGAATCATTGAGGGAGTCTCATTTTCTTACTCCTTGTTTATCATCAAACTTGCCAAAAATTGCCCAGGAATTTTTGGGCAAGTTTGCTCCATCATTTTAAGTGAGCCTATCTTTCTTCTTCTTCGTTGCCAAACTTACTTCGTGATACCAAAGACTCTGAGACAGGAGAGGGCAAGGTAATAAGCTCAGGGTGAATTTTCTCCTTATTAAGTACCTTTCATTCCTCAGAATCCCCAAACGCCTGACAATCCATATTTCATGCCCTTCTACCTCACCACAGAAAGCTGGACCCTGTGCTGTGAAAGGAATGCACACTAAAAGCAGAGGTAAACTCTGCTCACGTCCGATCATCACTTCCATTATGCATGAGCATTTCTATGACACTCTATATTGGTCAATGTTATATTACTCAGTCTAGACAGGAGGGAAAGGGGGTCTTCTTGTAAATGGTATTTCCACACATTTTCCTCTCTGTATTTACCTTCCTTCTTGGGTTCCCTTTTGGGGTACTAAATTTTCCCTCTCACACAGAATTCTTATTTAATTCCTTAAGAATTCATTGCAGATTGGCAGTTGCCAGAGGTAGGGGATGGGGCACGGGTGAAACGGGTAAAGGGGGTAAAAAGGTATAAACTTCCAGTTACGAAATACGTTAAGCCATGGGGACGTACAGTGCAGCATGGTGACTAAAGTTAGCAACACTATGCTGCATATTGAAAGTTGCTAAGTGTTCTCATCACAAGAAAAAAATTGTAATTATGTGTGGTGACAAATGTTAATGAGACTTACTGTGGTGATTATTTTGCAATAGACACAAATACTGAACCATTATGTTGTACATCTGAAACTAATATAATGCGACGTGTCAGTTACACCTCGATTTTAAAGACCCACTTCAGGGAGTTCTATGGGAGCATCTACCTCACAAAGCACAAAGCAAGAAGCACAGAGTGGCATTTTCTTTTTAAGTTTTCCATTCAGTGGAAACACGTTATGGAATAAAATATTAAATATGAATAGCATATGACCCCGCCTTGAAGGAAAATATATCTCATTCATCAAGCAAAGGAAAGATGGACGTATTAACTACACCAGTCTACTGCTGTCCCTGAAAACATTAAAATAGCTGATACATGGTGTGTGCTTAGTAGGCATCATCTGTTTTACATTTAATATCTCATTTATTTCCCACAACAATGTTATGAGGTGGTGTTCTATTATTTTCAGCATGAAAGAGAAAAATGAAGCTTAGAGAGATTAAGCAAGGCTGTGCAAGGTGGTGCCAATTCTTTAAGGAATTTGAACCTACATTTTTCAGACTCCAGAGTCTATTCTCTGAACAATCATTTTCCATCCCGCCTCAGGCACTTCTTCAAAGAGAACCACGAACATAGAGACCACTTCCATTCTGAGTAGACCCTTCTCACTGCGCCCACCTCTATTGAGGGTTAATTCATTCCTCATCTAGTTGTGACTTTGGGGGTGAATCCCCAAGCACTCCTGCCAGTGGGATCTTTATTCAGGTTTTATTCTTTTTTCATTGCTCTCTCCAGTTCATCCTTCTCTAAAGAGTCTGTGCTTGAACTTGGGGGGGGGGGGGGGGGGGGCAGGGGGGGGCGGGCAGAGTGCAGCGCAAGCATTTGCTTCTCACCGAAAGGGCAGCTGTCCACTGAGTTCACACAGTAACCTGAGTAGGTGTGTTACTTAATACACCACAAGAAAATGCCCACCCCGCGAGTCTAAAATTGTGGATTTAATAGGCCTCCCGCTGTTGCTCGGCTGCCTTCCAGAGGCCACTGAATTGCTTTCTCTCTCTGCAGGCAAGTCCTTCTGCCAGAGATCCCGGGGAAACACTGGTGGTTGGTCTGCGACAAGAGGTGGCAGGTGGCCGCTCCACGGCTGCGGGATGTTCGCATTGACATCAAAGTATTTTTTTCTAAAGGGTAAATAGAGACCAGGTAAAGAAAAAAAGGCTGATACTACGCCCCCATGCTTCTCTGTGTCTGTCTACAAGGTGCGCCGGCTGCCAGCCAGCTTTCCACACTCAGAGACCTAAACGCTCTAAAGACTCCTTCTGGGAAGGTCTTGGCACGAGGGCGCCGTGCCGTACCCAAGCCGGTTCTTCACAGAGGTCTGTTTACCCGGAGCCCCTGACCCAACCGCACCTCCTTACCAAAGTCGAGGAGGGCGCTCCGGGAAGAGCATGGCTACTGCTGCCTTTTTCCCCCTTTCCTCGAGAATAGCAAGGAACTGCTACAAATGGCCTAAGACGTGACAATTCCAAAGGTAACAGGCCTTCCTTTTCTTGACCCAAAGCACAGCAAACTTCATTGAGTGCCTAAGAGGTATTTAAGTTCCTCAGCCCATCAGAAGCGTTGCTTCATGAACTTGAAGAGCCCAAACAGCCTTTTTTCACCCCCTCCTAGAGACAGCGGATGGGTCGTTTTTAGAAACGATGTTGTTTTGTTTTGTTTGGGGCGAAAAAAGTGAGAGATGTTTTGATATCCCATTTGAAACATATATCATATGTTTTATATTAATGGCTACGCTTTTGTTCTTTATTCAAATTTCTTCGTGGAAATAGCTGCTCCTTAGGCTTGCGCTATTGCTTTCTTCCTGTTGTGATATATCAGGGTATTCTGGGAGACTGTGCAACTGTTCCCAAGACCAGGAATATATTGTAGACTCCCCTTCTCGAAGACTTTGTTAGAAAAAGAAGCCAGGCTCAACCTTCTGGCTTCGGAGTCGGTACCTGTTAGCACTAGTCTGTCATTGTGGACGTTGCCATTCTTTTTGGTTGCCCAACAAATGTCTCAACTCCTTAGCCATATTTAGAGACTTTCTCACCTTAGGATTCTTGGTGGAAGGTCAAGTTATGAACTAGCAGAGAAGCTGGAAACGCTGCATATTCATTGTTTCCCACATTTCTTTAGAACTAGGGCCCACACATGTGCCTCGGGCTCCTGCAATCAGACATACCCATTACAGATGGAGAATCCGGACCTGGTGAGGCAAGGAGCGTGGATGACCATGAACGCTCCAGCAGCGGTGGCAGCTGCAGGGTGATCCAGGCCCTGAGTCAGCGGGGAAAGCTCCCGAGAAGTGCCAGCTGCAGGGTCTAGGATTCGCAGCAGCTGGGATGTGCTCCCCGGAGCAGCTCGACAGTTTGATTCCAGGCATCTTTCCTATCTGTAGAGCTCAGAACCTAGTGCTCTGAGTTACCTTGCCATGCCATGAGTACTCAAAGCCTTTTAATAAATTCTTGCCCTAGAATGACTTTCTGTCTGCTGCTTATGATGAAAAATCCTGACTTATAACAATAGAGACAGAAGTTCCAATTTCTTAAGAAAAAATAAAATCATCTTAAGAAAAAATAAAATCATCTTAAAGTATAAGATCATACAGGTGTAATTCACAGCCTATTGAACCCTGTCGGGGTGTATTATGAATATACATACATATACTTACATACGCAGGCAGAGGTATCTGTAGAGGCACAAAGGCATGTGCATGTGTGTTGTGTGCGTGTGTGTGTGTGCATATGCACGTCACACTATTCAGTATGCCACATTTAGGACTAGGAGCCGAGAGCCTCCGGTGCCAAACTTTAAATTCCCTTCTGCAGTTGTTAGACCACCCTCCTTCTCCTCAGTCAATTGCTTTCTGTTCACTCCCTCTCTTTATTGAAAGAATGTATTTTATTTTTATCAAGCAGAACAGCACTTCTCCTGCTTTCCCAACCAATTTCACCCATGTTAATCACTGGCAGGAATGAACTAAGACCAACCTGGCACATGCAGCCCGCACCAGCTGTTGGGGGGCATTTATTCTGAAGCAGAAATGCCGAGCATTAAGTGAAATGTGAGGTTGTTAAAAGGGGAGTGTGTACTGTATTCCCTCAGGGACATGTGCTGTACTTGTTAAGGAAGTCTGGGCTCCGAAATCCTGATTCGCAAAGCACATACTTTTTTTTTTCTTTTTGCAGCAAGAAACCCAATAATGCAGAGGAAACTGAAGCAAACTTCCCTGGAATCTCCACTTAACCAGCCGCTCTCCAAGACTCTTAGCCAAAGCATGGGAATGTTTTCAAAGCTTGTTCCCCCAGTGGATAATATCATTTAATCCTTATAATGACTGTGGGGCTCAACCAAGGCAGGCACTGCTGTCTCCGTGTTACAGATGAAGAAATCAAGGCCAGGGTCACCTAGTGAGTTAATTGCTGAGCTTCTGGCTCCTTGTTCAGTGCTCTTCCCCTCTATCATGCCATTTCTTAATGTTTCAGGTTTGGTTTCTTTTGCCCTACTTTTGGATAAAGATACACACATGTGTGCATGCATGCACGCATGCATGTGGATATTCATGTATCAACTATTTATTTGGATATACCATATGTATATTATGTATTTGATATATTTGTTAAACTAAGAGCACAAGATATATAAAATACAAGATAATAAAATGATATCCAGTTAAGGGAAAAGATCAGGAAATTGCCTATGTGTTTTTCTTTCAAAATTATTGAGTAAGTGGCCATCAGATGAGCCAACCATGAGTTGGATTATCTTTGACATTTCCTGCTTCCTCCACAATAACTGTCTTTGCCCTTTTTCTCAAGGTACCTCCTAACCATCCTCCATCATTCAGCCTAAACATCTCTTCTCTTGGGAAGCCCCCTTTAACCTCCCAGTCTAGGACAAGGTCCCTTATTAAATGTGTTCTTAGTGTTGTCTTCCTTTCTCACTTTGCCATTCATGAGTTAGTGCAACTGCATGTCTAATACCTGCTTTTGCACACCATTATATATCCCCAGCACAGAGTGGGTGCTCAATAATCTTTACAGAAGGATGACATGGGAGCACTGGAAGAGGCATCAGTCAAGAGCAGGCGGCTCTCCTCATTTGGTGTAGTGCGATAAGTGCCCTGGGCTCTCCAGTCTGATGCCTGTGTTTGCGTGCTCGCTCTGTGACTTCCCCGCTGTGTAGCTCAGCAAGTTGCTTGAGTGGCCTCATCACTAAAATGTTGATAATGCAGTTGCCCATCTCACAGAACTGTGAGAATTTGTGGGGTTTATATATACAAAGTATTGAAGACACTGCCTATTTTGTAATAAATTCTCAATAAATATTAACAGTGATCAATTTTTATAATGACATGGAAGGGATGGGTGGGTAAAAACAGCGTTCTAGGTTCAGTGGTGGGAAATTGAAGAAGATACAATATGAAGACTTCTGAGCAAGTTA
Organism: Micronycteris hirsuta; assembly: GCA_004026765.1. Classification (NCBI taxonomy): domain Eukaryota; kingdom Metazoa; phylum Chordata; class Mammalia; order Chiroptera; family Phyllostomidae; genus Micronycteris; species Micronycteris hirsuta. The sequence goes on along the minus strand of PVJI01005845.1, from coordinate 68,806 downwards.
AAAGATGAAAATGAGGGGAAGTTTGAGTGTCAGGGATTCGAAGTGCTGCGAACCTCTGTCCCGTTGTGGAGACGGCCTCTCTCCACTTTCCCAGGGCTTTCATGGGGGCTTGCAGAGCCAGCGTGTCTCCGCACAGGGTGAGCAACCAGCGTCATTTTGCTTGTTCTATTCCAGGAGTGGAAAGGTCAAAAGCCTAATGCATCGAGTACCTCATTGCACTAACCAGTCAGCGATACCAAGGTCTGAGACTTTAATGTGAATTTGGAATGCACCAGATATACAATTAGGAAATAGCTTTGCATTCTGGAAGAATCTGACCCCTCCGCAGTAGTTCTTAGTTTCTCGTGTGCGACTGCAGACATCCGTCCGTTAGGGCAGACGAACTAACCTGTCACTGGGTGATGGATGTTTTCCTATTGCTAAGCTGAAGAGCATTAAGTTAAGCTTTCACTTCAGCTCCACAGATAGTGGAGACAACAGATGGCCTTTTTTGCAATTCTGGGGAATTGCTGCAATAGGAGGCTCAGAAGAGTGGCTCCTATTTGTGGATGGCTTAAAATAGACTCGGCAAATAAAGAACTGTTATTGTTGTGTATGCCGGGGAGTGCAGTGGCTGACTAGAATGGGGTTGGAGAAAAGGAGGGAAAACTTGGCCGAGTTGCCTTTCTGACCCTGCAGGATGCAGTAGTTTTGGCTACAGGGTAGATGAGGGAGCAGGAGTAGTTTTGAAAAAGTAAAATTTTATCTATAATACTTGTGGATTTTGAATATCTTTCCGGGGGGGGGGGGAGGTTGGAATGCCACCTGAATCAAGCAGTAATTATTGGAATATTTTGATGAATATTAATTCTATCTATTTAAAAACACTTAGAATCAAACCCTGGAATCTTTAAAAATAGTTTGGATGCACGTAGAAAAGCGTGGCATCATTTATCCTGTCTTTCTGAGATTTCTACAACCAGGCGAGACCTTCAAACTGCCTTGAAGCCAACAAAATAAGGGGCCCTTCAATATATGTATACTTTGCTTTTGACCATCTGTGAGACTCCAACAATCACCACAATAAGTATTCTGCTTTACATAAAACTAGAATATTTGATGAACTCATGAGATTATAAGCAGTGTACTAACTACTGAAAATAGTCATTGTTCAGAACTGTAAGCCCCACAAAAGGAATCAAAAACCTGGTAAGCTTGCTATTATGCTGCACGGCAAAAACCTTGCTGCTGTCTCGACAACCTGCCGTCTAAAACCTTTGGATAACATGTCGCAGGATGACCACCAGTAAAATGCACTTATTGATTGAAATGGAATTTGGTATTTGTAATTGTCTCAGAAAAGAAGGTTAGACTATATTATTGCATATATTAGAAATTACGGAAACAGCTTCCTACATAAATGCCGCCTATCACACACAGTTAGAGAGCATGTGCTCCTTCCAAGGGCAAGAAATGCAGACTCTGTGAGACTGCAGAACATCCAGGCACACCACCCTGTTCAGGTGGCAGAGGTGCATTCTCCAATCTGCTCACAGATTAAGGATGCAAAGTATAAATGCTTTGAGCAGATGCTTTAAATCTTGAAGGCATATGTTGTACATACTTCTTTAAAAGAAATCTCCAAAACTGCTGGGATAGTTCAAATCATCTGGCATTTAGGAACCCTGATTCCTTTATTCATATGAAAGCAAAGCCAAGAGCTGGTCATTAAAAGACAGTCCAATGCAAAGTGGTCAGCAGTTTATGCAAGAGAACTTTAATTCACTTACATGAATGTGAGGTAAGGACAATGATCTGTGGATGACAGGGAGGAACATAAACTCCATCTGAGCTACCTTAGTAACTGGCAAAGGGACATTTCACAGTATTTTCCAACAAAGTATTTAGCTTTGGAATTACAGCATCCGTCCCCAGCAGTAATACTTCTGGAAGGGTATGGTAAGTGCTCTCTTTGACTTTATACCTAGAATGTGGTAGACTCCCTCATAGAGACTGGGGACACAACAAACCTCACGGAGTCAGAGACCTCCCCCGCCAAATTATTTCCATTAATATGGCCTAGATGTAGGAAACTGCAGGATCCTCCCACCTAATATCCAAAGAATTTGAATTTCATAGGGAGACCATGGTCATTTCATTTAGATTTAGTTATTGTAATCATTCAGCTAAAATCTGGAGATGGAATTTTTTTCTCTAAAAGGGAAATGGAAATATTTGAATATGTAATTAAACAAGAAATATCAGGGTTTTTCAGTTGTGGCTTGAAACCGGGGGTAGGGGGAGCAGGGCGTGGCATGGTGAGCTCTTTTTTTTTTTCAAACATTTTTTTATTTTTAAAGATTTTATTTATTTATTTTTTAGAGAGTGGGGAAGGGAGAGGGAAAGAAAGGGAGAGAAACCGATCTCCCTTCTCTAGAGTAAATACCTAGGAGTAAAATGGCTGAATCATATGGTAGGTTTATGTTTAATTTTTTAAGAAATTGCCAAACTACTTTCCAAAGTGGTTATAACATTTCTCATTCTTACCAACAATGATAATGGTACTATTTCCTTCATATCTTTGTCAACACTTGATATGTTCAGCCTTTTTAACTGTAGCCATTTGCAATTGGTGTACAGTGGTATTTCATCATGGTTTTGATTTGCATTTCCTTAATGCAAAGTGCCTATCTGCCATTCCTAGACCGCGCCTATTTGTTATCTTTGGTGATGTATCCGTTCAAGTCCTACCCATTATTAACTGAATTTTTAGTTGGATTGTTTGTTATTATTTTTTGAGAGTTTTTAAAATGTATATATTGAATACAAGTTCTTTATGAGGTAAATGCTTTAGAAACATTTCCTCTCAGTCTGTGGCTTGTGCTTTGTTTCTCTTAATGTCTTTCGAAGAGTACAAGTTTTTAATGATTCTCACTGCAATCTTTTATTTTGTAGATTATATATTTAATGTTGTATCTAAAATATTTTTGCCCATGTTTTATACTTTTATAGTTTTAAGTGTACATTTAAGTCAATGATCTATTTTGAGTTAACTTTTCGTATGGTTTTAAGTATGTATCCAAGTTTTTTGTTTTGGGCTTTGTTTGTTTGTTTGCTTGCATATGTTTACCAGCATCTTTTGTTGAACGAACTACTCTTTCTCCACTGAATTGCCTTTGCACTTGTGCTAAACATTCCTTGTCCGTATGTGCCCTGTCCACACGTGTGTCAGCTGTGGTATATGTGGATCTGTTTCTTCCTCTCTGTCTCACTGGTCTATCCGTCTGTATGGATACCAGTGCCACAATGTCCTGATTACTGAGCTCTATAATAAGTCTACATAAAGATTTTAAAATGTCTTTGTAATAAGGTAGTGTAAGCCCTCCAACATTATTTTCCAAAGGTGTTTTGGTTATTCTAGGTTCTTTGACTTTCTACATGAATTTTAGAATGAGTTTGCCAGTTTCTACTCCCGTAAAAGCCTGCTAGGGTTTTATTTCGTATTGTATTGAATATAGATAAATTTGTTTTCTTAAGTATATTGAACCTTGAGGCCCATAAAAAAGGTATATCTCTCCATTTATTTAGGTTATAGCTCATTTTCCTCAGAAGTATCTTATAATGTTCAGTGTAGAAGGCTTGCCAATATTTTGTCAGATTTATCCCTAAGTATCTTATATTTTTAATGATATCCCAAGTAGTTTTTATTTCAATTTCCAATTGCTAGTATATAGAAATACAATTGATTTTGGTATTGATATTTTGCCCTTCAAACTTGCTAAACTTATTTATTTGTTCTAACAGTTTTTTGTAGATTCCATTAGATTTTCTACATGGACAATCATGTGGTCTGCAAATAAAATCAATTTGCTTCAGGCCCTGCTGGTGTAGCTCAGTGGATTGAGCGTGGGCTGGGAACCACAGGGTCCCGGTTCAATTCCCAGTCGGGGCACATGCCTGGGTTGCGGGCCAGGTCCCCAGTGAGGGCCATGTGAGAGGCAACCATACATTGCTGTTTCTCTCTCTCTCTTCCTCCCTCCCTTCTCCTCTCTCTAAAAATAAATAAATAAAATCTTTAAAATGAAAAAAAATCAATTTGCTTCTTATTTCGCGAAATAAATGCCTTTTTTCTTGCCTTGTTGCTCTGGCTAAACCTCCAGTATAATGTTGAATAGAAGTAGGAGAAAGCAGTTTTTCTTCTTCCTGAACTAAGGATGAAAACATTCAGTCTTTACTATTAAGTGTTGTGTGGGCTCTGAGATTTTCTTAGATGGTCTTTTTCAGGTTAAACAGAAATTCTCTTCTATTCCTAGTTTGCTGAGAGTTGTTCTTTTTTTAATCAGGAATGGATGTTGAATTTTGCCAAATGCTATTTCTGCATATAATCTGATGGTGATTTGAATTTTTTAGTGTATGAATATAATGAATTACACTAATAGATTTTGAATGTTAAACCAAACTTGCCTTCTTGGAATAAACCTTACTTGGTTAAGATGTATCATGCCTTTCATATATACTTAGGTTTGTTTTTCTAAAATTTGCTTTCAAAATTTTGTATCTATGTTCATGAAGAATATTGATGTGTAGTTTTTTTTTTATTATAATATCTTTGGTTTTGGTATCAGGGTAACAGTGACTTTACACATTAAGATAAGAAGTATTTTCTCACTGTTAGTTTTCTAGAAGAGTTTGTATAGAATTAGTACTATCTATTCCCTAAATACTTTGTAGAATTCATGGGCGATGCCATCTAAACCTGGGATTTTTATGTGTGAAGGTTTTTAACTCTAAATTTAACTTTTAAATAGATATAGTGCTAATCATGCAATATATTTCTTCCTTTGTGAGATTTGGTAGTTTTTGTTTTTCAAGAACTTTAACCATTTCCTCTATGTTGTTGAGGTTATTGGCAGAGTTGTTAAAATAGTCCCATGTTACCTCATAGATCTATAGTATCCATTTCTATAGTATGCTTCCATTTCTCCCTTCTGAGCCTTTATGATAATATTGTCATTCATTTTACTTATACATGTCATAAATTCCATAAAACATTGTTATAATTTTTGTTTAAATAATCAAATATTCTTAAAAAATTTAAATAACATAGATTTCCCATAGCTTCCATTTATGGTTTTCCTCATTCTTTTGAGGAGATCTACATTTTCAACTGACAATATTTTCCTTCTGTTTAAAGGACTTCCTTCACATTTCTTGTTGTTAGGTGCTGCTGATAATGAATTATTTCAGCTTATGTATGATAGAAAAGTCTCCCCCCCCGCCTTGGGGTATAGATCTCTAGGTTGACAGTTATTTTCTTTCAGTATTTTAAAGATGTTGATCTAGTGTTTTGCATAGTTTCGGGTAAGGAATTTGCTATCTTCCTTATCTTTGTCCCTCTGTATGTAACTTGTGGCTTTTCTCTAATTGCTTTTAAGATTTTCTCTTTGTCACTTTTGTTGAGAAATTTTATTATCATATGTCTTAGTGTAGTTTCTTTATGTTTCTTGTGCTTGAAGTTCATTGGGATTCTTGGATCTGTAGATTTATAGATGTCATCATATTTGGAAATTTACAGTCATTCCTTCAAATGTTTTGTTCTTTTTCACTCACCTCTCTTTTGGGGATTCTAATTACACATACATTAGGCTGCTGGAAGTTGACTCAGAGCTACTAAAGCCTTTATTACTTTTAATTTTTTTCTCTTTGCATTTCATCTTGGATTGCTTTTATTGCTCTGCTTTCGAGTTCACTAATCTCTTCTTCTGATATGTCTAATCTATTATTAAGTTGATCTAGTGTGTTTTTCATTCCAGACACTATAGTTTTTAGCTTTTGTTGTTTGACTTTTTTGTATTTTATTTATGTTTTCTATATTTCTATGTCATATTTGAAGGGCTTTTGGAATACAGTTATAATAACTATTTTAATGTTTATATTTGCTACTGTAACATCTGTATCTGTTTTGAATAGGTTTCAATTGATTGATTATTCTCCTAATTATTAGTTATATTTTCTTGCTTATTAGAATGCCCAGAACTCTTTTATTGAATGTAAATAAAATTCATTGTGAATTTTATCTTGTTGGGTCTGGATATTTTTGTATAACTAAAAATATTTTTGAGCTCTGTTCTGGGATGCAGTTAAGTTTTTTGGAAACATTTTTATCCTTTTGGGTTTTGCTTTTTCAGATTTGTTAGCCTGGACCAGAGCAGCATCCCATCTTGGTAATGTGTCCCTTAGTACTGAGGCGAAACCCTTCTAACTACTCTACCCAGTTTCCCCAAGAGTTATGAGGTTTTCCAGTCTAGCTGGTGAAAACAGACACTATTCCTGGCCCTTTCTGAGTGCTGAATATGTTTTCTCTAATGTTTTCTCCAGCCTTGAAGAGTTTTCTCATATATATTTTAGTACTCTCCTGAATACTCAAAAGGAATGCTGTATAGATCCCCCAAATTTCTCTCTGTGAAGCTTTTTCCTCTGTTCCTGGTACCCTGTTCTACAAACTCAAGTGCCTTGGCAGCTATTCGAGGCAAGAAGCTAAATTTGATCCCTGTTATTCCATCTTGACAACAAAAGTCAATTTATTTCTTAATTATTTCAAACATACAGAAAATTTTCAAGACATATACAAAGAACTCCCATGTCTTCTTTACCCAGATACTTTCCCACATTTTTACTATGTTTTTAAGTCATTAAAGCAGTAATTGAGTAATTGCAGACATAATGATTCATCACTCTTAATTTTTCTGGTCTATTTCTAAAAAAGCAAAAAATTGTTCTACATAAACATGTTCTACAAACCAAATTAAGAAAAAAATATCAACACAACACTACCATCCAGCTCAAAGAACACTCTCAAGTTTTTCCGTATGTCCCAACAATGTCTCTGTATTTCTGGTCCAGTAGCCATACCAGAATTGTACATTGCATTTAATTGTCATGGATTTCTAATCTCCTTCAAGCTGGAATGGTTTTTCATTCTTTTCATGTTTTCATTCTCTGTAAATTCTTCTATTGAGTTTGTCTGATGACTACTGATGTCCAGAATCAAGCCACGTTTTCTTTGCTGGAATGCTATTATGTTGTGCTTAGGTCACCACATCAAGAGACACATAAGGCCAATCTGTCCTATAGCCAGTGAGGTTATTGTTCACTGGGTCAGATTGATGTCTACCAGTTTCTCCTCCATAAAGTCACCATTTTCCTTCGTGTAAGAGATAAGGACTTTGTAGGAAGGTATTTTGAGTCTATAGCAATGTTCAGTTTGTAATCAAAACTCTACCTACTAGCCATGGATGGCTCACACTGAATCCTGTAGAACCTGGTTTTAATGCACAATCCATTTTGATTTCCAAAGGCATTAGCTATCTTGATAAAAAGACCAGCTATTTAGCAGCAGCAGTCCTAATCTCCATTGAAGACCAGTACCAAAAGAAACACCATATCTTACAGAAGCCATTCTATTCATTCAAATGTGTGTCTACCCAACTATCCATCCATATATTGTCCATTCATTCAATAAATATTGATAATACTTTTACATTTGTCAGGCAGTGAAGATACCAAAAAAAACACAAGACATGGGTGCTTATATTCGATGAGCTTCTGGTTTTAGTAGGGGAAAATAATGTCACCAAATAATTATAATTCAATGTGATTACAACAATGTTGTATAACGTAGGTATAAAACATAGGGAATACCAAAGAAACATAAAGTTTGTTCGGATATAAGAGAAGTTTTCTTAGAGAGGCAATATTGGATCTGGGTTCTTTAAGGTAAGTAGGAGCTTGGGAAATATTTGATGAGAGTGGGAATAAATAGAATGTTTCAGTCAGAAAAAAAAACAGCATATGATAATGTAGAGACACAGAAGTAACTCATTGTCTGGGGGAGGGGAGGGTAAGAGAGAAGAGGGAGACTGGTGGTGAGGCAGGAGGAAGAGACTGGAAAAATTGAGGTAGGGCCAGTTTGGTGTGGGGCCAAATTACTTTTCATGCTAAGGAGTCTGGTTTTTATTCCCACTAAAAGTAAAGATTCCTGGGCCCCATCCCAAAGCTATTAAATTAGAATCTCTGAGGAGGATGTGGGAATCCTGTATTTAAACAAACACCTCAAGTTTGGGAATCACAGCTATAAGTCAAAGGGTGCTACTGAATGTTTTAAAACAGAGTGAAATGATCAGGTTTATATTTCAGAAAGTTCACTGAGGGATTCACGGAGGATGACTTCAAAAGCAGAGCAGGTGGACACAAACATCTGCGGCCGCCGTCATAGCACTCTGCCAGTTATGTGCAGCACCCGGATTGCCAAACTCTATCTGTTCTGAGCCGATCTTAGCTAAATTTAAGAAACTTGTGAAAGGGATTTAATCCAAGCTTTGTCTCATGCCTTTGAATTAGTCAGCTGAAAGGATGATCCAGACATTAAGATGCTTCAGACTGGACTGTTAGAAGACACTGGCCAACAAGACTTGCCAAATGTCTCCTTGCTGAACGTGCTTATTATTCCACATTCAACAGTAGGAGTGGTGGTGGGCATGGCGAATTGACACTGTACATCTGTCCCACCCTCTTTTAGTATAGTGGCTTTCAAACTTGTTTTTAACTGAACCCACCATAAGAAAAACATCTTATATTGCAATATAGGCTACATGTGTGTATGTGTTCCACAAAACAGAACTTACCCATAGCGAGTCCATGGACTCTGAAATTTCTATTCTGATCTATTTCATTTTTTCCAGGGCTTCATGATTAACTAACGATGGGTCCTGATCACGACAGTGTGAAAACCACGGCCATAATGCGCTTTCCTGTATAACACAGACTGGGAAGGTAAAGACTATTTCCCACATACTTCAGCTAAAGTTCCAGATGTTTTTAGGCTCTAAAAACCAAATGCTTTTATATTTCTTTTGTTCTTTCTGCTGAGCAAGCATGTCATGGAAGTGTCTGGTCTTTCTTGACAATGCCAGAGAGGTTTAGTGCCAATGCCAGAGAGGAAGATGGCACTTTCTTAATCAGGACAGTTTCTGACTGCAGTGGCCTTAAGATCAAGGCAACATGGGACTGGAGCCTGAGAAGTCCCAATCCTAAAGTGGTAGGAGCTGCTTGGTTGCCCTGTATTGTGTCTGAGGAGAGGGTAGGACAGCTACCAAAAGCTCACCCTAGAGACTGTTTTGTCAGGCCTTCCAATGATTCTACATGCCACTTAAAAACCTGCAGGAAATCTCTACCTGCCTAAGTTAGCTAGAGGGCATTCTAGTCTCCGTGATGGAACCCAGTAGTCAGTTCTGCTGAAGTATTAATGAAGTACTAAGACACAGGGTCTCAGGACTTGCCTAAGCCTCTACCCATCAAAACTTACCTGGGTCCAGCCAGCAAAATGAATGAAAGGCAACTAAATCTAACAGCATGAGTCGATCTCAAACCTAAGGTCAAACAAAAATAGCAAAGCACACAGTATGTAGTTCTGTTTATAGAAAGTTTAGAACACAAGCAAATTAAACCATATTGCTTAGAGATCCATACTTGGGGAGAGTTATAAAGAAAAGAGGTCTTTACAAAAAAAAACAGGATAGTGGGCACGTTATTGATAAGGGTCATGGGAAGACTTCTGAGGTGCTACAGCCTATTTTTTTTTTTTACCTACATGATGATTTTACAGGTGTTTATGTATGTACTTCTCTGTACATACACTATATTTTACATTCTTTTGCACATAAAAAGGATAAAAGACTTCAACCAATGAATAAAAATTTTAATTGGAATTCATACAAGCTCAGGATTAAAAAATGATTTGTATTCGCCCAATCCATCTACGCATCTGACGCTTGAATCTCCCTACAAACTCTTCTGTCCTCTCCTCAACCCTTGCTGGAGAGCTGCAGTTGTGTGGACGTCCTGGTGAGAGCAGCAATAAAACTAGGCAAGTAGCAGGTGAGCCTCCTGGCTTTACTGACATGTAACCGTGATTGTCCACACTCTTCCCTCAACTCCCAGCTGCCAAGTCACCGAAGACCATTCTTAAAGACTGGAAAATAATCAGCAAACGTAACATTGAACCTTCACAGCCTTAGGACATAACTTCCTTCTCCCCCACCCTTGGGTAGCATAACTTCTTTCATTCGACGGGAGGATATCCTTTTGTGATTTGTTGTTACTGTTCACGAGAAACAAGTCAGACAGCAATTATCGATGTATAGTAGAAAAAGAGATATATAACACATGGGTTACTTGAAGTATAGATTGTTTTCTTTTTCAAAAGGGCTGCTAACTTTGGGAAGTAGTACTGGGAGAGTAGAAAAGAGAGGTGACGCAGGAAAAGAATCTCATTTGCATATAGGCTCATTTCATATTTGCGTATGAAAGGATTACAGGATGACTTGGTGAGGTGAGCAGGTATAAGACAAGTGGCCTGGTTCTAAATGATCATCCCAGTAGAGGGAAAGACACAACAGAAGGGTTTCCACTTCTCCAGTCTTCAAAGAGAGGCACAACTCACTTTGAGGGGACTAATGTTGTAAGGGTTAAATGTTAATGCCTGCAATCTTTTCAAGATAAAGATGCTGTGTCAGCTTCAAATAATACATTTGTTTTATAAGTTCATCTTTTTAGTTTTTAAACAAACAGAACCTTTCCAAAAACTGCTCCCTTTTTACTGGTGCTTTGTAGTATTTAAAAGATTTGTCAGCTGATTAGAGATTCCCGAATAAATGGACATAAGAATGATATGTCTTTTGTTTGTCCTATAAATATTTGCTGGGTGGCTCACAATGAACTAATAAAAAATTATAAAAGAATAAATAACGAATTGTAATTAGAAGGTTCTTTTTGATATACACAAAAATCATACATTTCCACGAGAATTACTTCTGAGAATTACAGGTATGATTCCACGATGATCAAACACAAAACTGAAAACTAGAGCTGCCTCCCTATTCCATGCAGGCAAAAGAAAGTTCAAAAGTGAAACAATCATCTGGATAATTCAGACAAGAAACAAAACAAAACAAAACAACTACTGAGGGAAAAGAGGCCCTTCTTTTCTGGCCCAAATTCACTTGAGCCATCCAATAACATGACCCACCAGAGTGGAATTTGGAATTAAAGAGGCTTATCTTGGCTCCTGTCCAGTGAGATTTAGTTACTGAATTCCTTAAAGGACATTGTTCAAACATGGTCTCCCATGTAACTGGGTTCTAAGGCATGGGCTGCAGGAACCTTAACATCATCATGCGACAACGAGGTATTATTCCATTGGATCAAGTTATCCAGAAAAATCACTCTCATTCCAGTTCACCTTTCTGGGTCAGACAAAACCAAAGTGTATTGCCCAGGATTTGCACTGATTACACATGAATACCTGAAAGCTTTGCCTGCAGAGTGTGTTAACAGATATGATCCTGCTTCCAAGATTATACAGATAGAAGCAAATGGGCCAAAGGTGACAATTATTTGGTAACTCGTCACTCACCACCCTGGCCTTCCACGTTCTTGGTTGTTCTGAATGCCCATTTGATTACTGAAATAAATGTATTGATTTAATGAACAGCAGAAGTTACAATATTTGAATTGTCTAACATTTCAACAGTCTTTCATGACTCTAATTTGCTCCCTGAACCCTTGTTTACCAAATGGAGAAAACCCAAGGATGTCTTGCAGAGAGTAACTTCATTGCAGAAATAGCAACTGTCGCCTTGTGCTCGCTTCCCTAAGGCTTCCATGGCCTTGCTGGCCGTGCCTGAGCAAGAGTTTCTGTAAAATTACCTGGGTTTAGGCATTCTGCCCATGTGCACACCTGGGAGAGCAAATTCTCCTGTGCTTGGAAACTGGGATGCAAGCTAAGTTCCCATTTTCTTTGACTGCAGAACAGACAAAGACCAGCTGGTTAGTGCTGACATGACTCACGCTATCGGAGGGAATACTACTATTCTGCATTTGCTCATTTTTTATCAATTGGGAGATATTTGTCTGGAGAAAACCACGTCCTTTGTCTTTGTACAGAAAGTCCATACTTCTACAGGGGGATAACCAAGGAAGGAAAAATTGATCATTCACATCCCATGTGTAAGTCTCATGCGTAACTTTTCATTTGAAAGGTTTGAATTCAAATATAGGAAATGAATTGTGGCCCCTAAAGTACCAGTTACCTTTTTTCTATAGCAATAGGATTTTTAATAGCTGAGTATACCATCTCTCATCGAGCAGGTTGCTTTCATCACCAATTTGAAGTAAATGTTATCATTATAAATACTTTTAATTATTTGATTATAACTTCACATTGGAAATAGTTCTTAAATTCATCAACCTCGAGCATCAAATAATACAACGCTGTGTTCAGTGCATTCATGCAGACAAAGCTCTTTCCTATGTGGATACATGGACCACGCCTGAGCCCGGGGACTCTGGGAGATAGAAAAGTGGATAATGAGATACTTAGCTAATAAAAGGAAAATTAGACACAGGATCTTCTATTGCCTGTCCCATTCACTTTTAATTATTCCGCAGATTTTCCAGCAGTATGTGGGATAACACAGAAGAGTGTGAAAAGGAAGTTTTTGACACCTTTACCTATAATTTATAACTCTCGTGCTCTTATTTTTTTCCTCTTCTGCTTTTTCTCCCCTTCTCTGTCTCCTCTTTTTCTCTTTTCTTGTTCTTTTTGATCTTGTTGGATGGAATGAACATTGTGTTTCTATTCATCCAAGGGAGCTTATTTTTGCTTAATTTTTCTAACCATGAGACTAAAAGAGCATAATGGAGATGTAATTGATACTTAGCTATTGTCCTGGAAATAGATTTCATTACAATTGTATGTAACAGATATTTAAAAATAACTGTAAAACAGGAGACATATTTATGCACTTCTGAAGATGAATAGACTTTTTTATAGGTGGAAAGACATTCCATAAGATAAGCTAAAATTAATCATATTGCTGAAGTTTTCAAAGAAGTTAAGAGTCCAAATCAAACATAAAAGGGCAAACTGGTTTCTTCGTCTTGCATATTTTAATGAAGACTAGAGAGGCTGGAGAAATATTTATATTCTTTTATTCATATTTTCAGGATTGCCTCATGTCTCGATTTTTTTCGAGTCTCTCATTTAAGTGAGGGTACTTCAAAGTGAGTATGGGTATTCTCAACTCCTATCTTTTTCAGAAAAGGAAGAATTAATGGGACTGGAAATGTAAAAACAACAGATGTACTAAAAGTGTGATTACTGCGGTGAGTTAAGACATACGGGGGAGTTCCCCCACTTCGTGGAGCTGTGCTGGAGGGCCGACTGTATCATAGAAAGGCTGAACCCCGCAGCAGTACTAGACCATCTCTAGGAAATCACTGCTGCTTCCCTTTGGAGTGCCATAGGTAAGGAGTTGTTTCTTTTTAAACATTGCTATTGGCTTTGTGGTTAACAAGAGTCCTTGCAAGGAATTGTGGGTAATTCACTTAAGGATGAATATTGAAAGGTGGTGTGTGGTAAGGGAAGAAATTCTGCTCCTGAATACTTGCTGCATTAATTTCTCTGATGGAATGCAAGGGTAGGGAAGGACCAGCCCTTCGAGTCCTCCACGAAGGGACAGACATGGAAAAGTGAGCTCAACTACGGATTCCAAGGTCAGAAAGAGACTGCTAACAGTGCCACTTGTGCTGAAGTGAGGTCTCTTCCACTCTGGCCCCAGATTTTTTTTTTTTCTCTCCACAGAGCTACATAGTTCAGTCATGACGCCTTGAGGGAGAAAACACTGTCTTCAGACAGTGGAAGAGATAAGAAAAACTGAAGCTGAGTCCCAGGCACAATGGTGTGCATGTTGATATCATTGGGTTATGAACTATTTTCTTTTAATCTGGTTTCAAAAGATGACTTCCTCCATATGCAATTAATTCCACATAGAACTACAAGGAACTGCATATTTTAGAACAGTTGTGTCATCAGTATGAATGTTTAAACAATCTCTGTGGTCTCTTTCCCACAAACTGATTTAACATGTATATAAAGAGGCTTTTGAAATGAGCACTTTAAATTTGCTTCTCAAACTTCAGTGTCTGTTTTCAGTAAATATTGAAGATGAAACTCCCCTCATTCATGCCTGGAGCACTGGCCAATTGCAACTGAGGAATGCAGTTCTTGGGGTCCTCATGAATAAAACTCTCCAGTTGTGAACCTACTCAACGGGACCACAACAGAATGGATGTAGGAGAAAGCATTCGTGAAAATTGTCTGAGCTAACCACAGATTATCCTAATTAATACCAAAACAGTGGGAGCCATACAGACCTGGGTTCAAATCCTGGCTCCATCACTTATAGATGGGGGGACCATATAACCCTGTTTGCCCATGGTGGTCCCAGTTCACTCTTTCTGGTGTGGTGTAATTATTGATAGTGTCCTTTTCAAAAGTGTCCCAGTTTGAGCTAGAATGTACATGGCACCCTACAAACAGCAACGCCCATCTTAGGTCTCTGTGTCCTTGCTTTCTATGAGTACAGCAGTATGTGTTGGGGTTCTGGTCTTAGAGACCTATTTTGTAGGCCAAAGTGTCACAACTGATCATGAAATCAACTTACAGTGAATCGAAGCACAACTATATATGTGGCATAATAATGTATTGCAAAATTAAGAGGTGTTTTTTTTCTTCCCACATATTTGTTTTCTTTTTCCAATTTAAAAAGAAACCTGTTCCTTTTGTGCTTCCTTTCCTCGGGGATTTTTGCAGGCTGGAAGGCAGAAATCTGTGGCTCTTCCCGCTTTTTGTAAATGCCTACAGCCATTGAAGAGATAAATGCCCCAGACTCTGCAGAAGAAGGACAAAACATCGGAGAGCAGAGAGAGACAGAGGCTCTTCTGCCTAATGGGTAGAGGAGGAAGACTGCGGACCCCCCTGAGAAAGCAGAGGAGTGGCGACTAAACCCACAGGCAGGATCAGCTGTATAATTTGCGGGTCCAGTGCAAACTGAAACTGTGAGACTCCTTGGTCAAATTTCAAGGCAGTGACAACAGAGCATTAAAAGACAAATTCAGGGTTCTGAGAGTGGGATCCTGTGAAACCACACAGTTTGCACAGCCATGCGGCTGGCCCTGCGTAGAGGAGACGGCTTCTTTGCAGATGCCTTCAAGAGGGTGGCACCATCTGCAAAGTGCCCTAACCATACACGGTGCCACGGAAATCCAGGGCACCACTCTGGGCCTCACAGTGTGGACAAGACTGGTATCTTGAAACCCTGGAGATTAGAGGCCCTTCCTCAATTGTTCTCATTCCAAATAAAGCTTCCTGGTTCTGGTATGAATCTGGAAAAGAGAGGGGGCCCCAGCAAAGATGAGGCAGACATTCTTACCATCTTAGAGGAAGGATGGAGGCTGAGAGTCTGAAACTAAGTTAATTTAAAGAAATAAGGAAATTGATATGTTTTGCACACTTCAGTTTGTAGGCTAAAATTTATTCCACATATGCTCTTATAAATATTTAAGTATATAAAACCAAATGTTTAATATAAGATCCACATTGTAAATACTCCTTTGAGAGTATTTTTCTGCATGGACTGCAATGGCTGAACTTGTTAAAATATAAGTCGGTCAAGGAGAGGGGAAGATGCTTGCTTTCTTGGTAAACCTCCCTGAAATACCCACAGGCTTTCTTCATTGCTGTGGAGACCTTTGATCTGCATTTAAAAGTCAGATTGTTTGTCTCAAACATTTCCCTTATTCATTTCATGTACAGAAATGCTCTGAGAGTTACTAAATGATAGCTTCTTTTTACTAAATTTATTGGGGTTACATTGGTTAATAAAACCATACAGGTTTCAAGTGTAAAACTCACCAAAACATCATCTGCACACTGCATCATGCACCCATCACCCAAAGTGAAGTCTTTCTCAACTCCCATTTATCCCTCCTTTGCTCACTTCCACCTCCCCCATCACCCTTTCCCTCTGGATTATATATATATATATAATTTGTAATCTCTTCACTGTTTTTTTCTCATCCCCTAAAATCTCTCTTCTGACAGCTATCAGTATGTTCTATGTATCTATATTTCTGTTTCTATTTTGTTTGTAAAATTATTTTTTTCATTAGATTACACACATAAGTGTGATCATATGGTATTTGTCTTTCTCTGACTGGCTTATTTCACTTAACAGAATAATTTCCTGGTCCATCCATACTGTCTCAAAAGGTAAGATTTTTTTTTTTCTTTTACAGCCAAGTAGTATTCCATTGTGAAAATGTACCATAGCTTTTTTATCCACTTATCTACTGATGGGCACTTGGATTATTTCCAGATCTTGGCTATTGTAAATAACACTGCAATGAACATAAGGATGCATATATTTTCAAATTAGTGTTTCAAGTTCCTTTGGATATATTTCCAGAAGTGGGATTGCTGGGTCAAAAGGTAGTTCCATGTTTAATTTTTGAGAAAACTCCAGGCTGTCTTCCACAGCGGCGGCACCAGTCTGCACTCCCACAACAGTGCACAAGGGTTCCCTTTGCTCTACGTCCTTGCCAGTGCTTGTTCATTGATTTGCTGATGCTACCCATTCTGACAGCATGAAGTGATATCTTACGTGGTTTTAATTTGCATTTCTCTGATGACTAGTGATGTTGAGCATCTTTTCATATGTCTATTGGTCAACTGTATGTCCTCTTTGGAGAAGTGTCTATTCAGGTCCTATGCCCTTTTTTAAATTGGGTTTTTTGCCTTCTTGGTGTTCAGTTGTATAAGTTCTTTACGTATTTTGGAAATTAACCCCTTATTAGATGTATATTGGCAAATATGTTCTTCCATTCAGTGGGTCACCTTTTCATGTTGCTGATGGTTTCCTTTACTGTGCAAAACTTCTTAATTTGATGTAGTACCATTTGTTTATTTTTTTCCCTTTATTTCCCTTGCCATATGAGATGTACCAGCAAAAATATTCTTATGAGAGATGCATGAAATTTTACTGGTTATGTTTTCTTCTAGGATCCTTATGGCTTCGTGATTTACACTTAAGATTTTTATCCATTCTGTTTATTCTTGTGTATGGTCTAAGTGGATGGTCTAATTTCATTTTTCTGCACATACCTGTTCAATTTTCCCAACACCATTCATTGAAGATGCTGTCTTTACTACATTGCATGCTCTTGTTTCCTTTGTCAAATATTAATTGACCATAAAGGCATAGGTTTATTTCTGGACTCTCTGTTTTGTTCCATTGATCTATAGGCCTGTTCTTATATGAATACCAGGTAGTTTTGATTACAATGGCCTTGTAATCAAAGGTAGTATAGTTTGATATTAGGTAGTGTGATACCTCCAACTTTGTTCTCCTTTCTCAAGATTGCTAGGGTTATTTGGAGTCTTTTGTGGTTCCATACAAACTTTTAGAATATTTGTTCTAGATCTGTGAAATAAGTCATTGGTATTTTAGTAAGAATTGCATTGAATCTATATATTGCTTTGAGTAATATGGACATTTTAATGATGTTATTTCTTCTTCTCCATGACTATCCATGAACATGGCATCTGATTGCACTTATTTGTATCTTCCTCAATTTCTTTCTTTAGTATCCTATGCTTTGCCAAGTACAGGTATTTTACCACCTTGATTAATTTTTATTTCTAGGTGCTTTTTTTTGCTATAATTGTAAATGGGATTGTTTTCTTAGTTTCCCTTTCTGTTAGTTTATTATTAATGTATAAAAATGCAACTTATTTCTGAGTATTTATATTGTATTCTGCCACTTTACCAAATTCATTTATTAGTTCTAACAGTTTTTTGGTGGAGTCTTTAGGGTTTTCTAATACAGTATCATGTAATCTGTGAATAATGACAATTTTACTTCTTCCTTTCCAATTTGGATGCCTTTTAAGTTTCTTGTCTGATGGCTGTGCCTTTCCAGTACTATGTTGGATTTCGAGTACTATGGATTTCCAGTACTATGTTGAATAAAAGAGGTGAAAGCTGACTTTCCTGTCTTGTTCCTGATCTAAGAGGAAACACTTAATTTTTGCTCATTGAGTATGATGTTGGCTGTAGGTTTTTTGTACATGGCTTTTATTATGTTGAAGTATGCTATGCTCCCTCTATTCCCACTTTGCTAAGAGGTTTTTTTTTATCATAAATGAGTGCTGTATTTTGTCAAATTCTTTTTTCTGTATCTATTGATATGATCTTGTGATTTTTATCCTTAATTTCTTTATGTAATGTATCGCATTTATTGATTTGTGAATATTGTACCAACCTTGTATCCCAGGCATAAATCCCACTTGATCATGGTATATGATCTTCTTGATTATTATTGGATCTGGTTTGCTAATATTTTGTTGAGGATTTTGTTTAATATATTTTATTGATTGTGCTATTACAGTTGTCCCAATTTTTCCCACTTTGCCTCCCCTTCACCTGGTACCCCTATCCTTCAGGCAATCCCACCCTTAGTTTATGTCCATGGGTCATGCATATAAGTTCTTTGGTTATTCAATTTCTTGTACTGTTCTTAACATCCCCCTGTTTATTCTGTACTTATCAATCAGTACTTCCTAATCCCTGCACTGTTTCCCCGTATTTTCCCCCTCCTTCCTCCCTACTGATCACCCGCCAAAGGATCTCCATATCTATGATTCTGTTCCTGTTCTGCTTGTTTACTTAGTTTGCTTTTTAGATTCCATTGTTGATAGTTGTGAATTTATTACCATTTTAATGTTTATATTTTGATCTTTTTCTTAAATAAGTCTCTTTATCACTTCATATAAAATGTCTTGGTGATGATGAACTCTTTTAGCATTACCTTGTCTGGGAAGCACTTTATCTGCCCTTCCATTCTAAATGATAGCTTTGCTGAAGAGAGTAATCTTGGTCATAGGCCCTTGCTTTTCATCACTTTGAATACTTCTTGCCAGTCCCTTCTTGCCTGCAAAGTTTCTTTTGACAAAGCAGCTGACAGTCTTATGGGAACCCCTTTATAGGTAACTCTCTGCTTTTCTCTTGCTGCTTTTAAGATTCTCTCTTTATCTTTCACCTTTGGCATTTTAATTGTCATGTGTCTTGGTGTGGTCCTCTTGTGTCCATCTTGTTTGGGACTCTGTGGTTCCTGAACCTGTAAGTCTATTTCCTTCACCAAATTAGGGAAGTTTTCTTTAATTATTTTTTTCAAACAAGCTTTCAATTTCTTGGTCTTTCTTTTCTCCTTCTGGCACTCTATGATGTAGAAATTGGTATGTTTGAAGTTGTCCCAGAGGCTCCTTAGCCTATTCTGGTTTTTTGGGATTCTTTTTTCTTCTTGCTGTTCTAATTGAATGGGGTTTTTTTCTTCCTTGTGTTCTAAATCATTGATTTTATTCTCAGCTTCATCCATTGCACTGTTGGTTCCCTGTAAATTTTTCTTTATTTCACTTAGTGTAAACTTCATTTCTGCCTGGGTCTTTTTAATGCTGTTGAAGTACTTCAACATCATAATAACCAGTGTTTTGAACTCTGCATCTGATAGATGGCTTTTCTCCACTTTGTTCTTTTTCTGGAGTTCTGTTCTTTCATTTGGGCTATGTTTCTTTGTTTCTTCATTTTGGCAAAATGAGTGTTTGTTTCTGTGTATTAGGTAGAGCTGCTTTGACTCCCTGTGTTAGTAATATGGCCTACTGTGGAAAAGTACACCCATAAGTTGGATGGAGCAGAGCCTTAGGTAATTGCCAGGGGATGGGGCAACCCGTGCAAACCAGGTTGATGGAGTCTCTGATATGCTGTTGCTACTCTGTGGTTCTGTGTGGGAGAGGAGACATGTCGCTGCCTGGCCTCTGGAGTTTTGTCCGGGAGGAAGCTGTGCCCCCAGCAGTTGCCCTGATGTGACACACTTCAGTTTCTCCCCATATGCCACTGGTGCCCTTCCAGCTGCTGCCCTGGTGCTGGAGCCCAAAGGGATTAAATTTGTGTAAGCCCTAAGTCTGTTGTGGGCTCTTTAAGAGGAGACACCTGAGAATCCCGCAGTTTCTTCTGCCTCCCCAACTGCCAAGGGTTTTTATAGCCAGAAGTTATGGAGACTTGTTGTCCTGGCACTGGAATCCTGGGCTGTGTGGTCTGGTGTGGGGCTGGGATCCCTGGCTCCAGAGGTATCCCTCCTAATTTTTATCCACCACACATGGGTGTGGGACCGCCCCTTCCGTGTCTCCATGTCTCCACATCTCCACACTTCACCATGTTTCAGCGCCCCCTACCTGACTGGATGAATGTGATTTCTTTATTCCTTGGTTGTTGGACTTCCATACAGCTTGATTTCCGACAATTCTAGGTAATACTTATTTGTAGTTTTTTTTTTTAATTTTATTTTTATTTATTTTTAGAGCGAGGGGAAGGGAGGGAGAAAGAGAGGGAGAGAAACAGCAATGTATGGTTGCCTCTCACATGGCCCTCACGGGGACCTGGCCCACAACCCAGGCATGTGCCCTGACTGGGAATCGAACCGGGGCCCTTTATTTGTATTTCAGCTGTAATTTTTGCTGTGGTTATGCGAAGAGGCAAGCCATGTTTACCTACACCTCCATCGTGACCAGAAGTCTGTTGAGGATTTTAGCATCTACGTTCATCAGACATATTGGCCTGCATATTCTTTTTTCACTGTGTCTTTATTTGGTTTTGAAATTAGGATAATACTGGCCTCATAAAATGAGCTTGGAAGTCTTCACTCCTCTTGGAATTTTTGGAATAGTTTGAGAAGGGTAGGTGTCAGTTCTTCTTTGAATGTTTGGTAAAACTCACCTGTGAGGCCTCTAGCCCAGGGCTTTTGTATGCTGGGAGTTCTAAAATTACTGCTTCAATTTCATTAGTTGTAACTGGTTTATTCCAATGTTACGATTTTTCCTGATTCAGTTTTGAAATATTGCATGTTTCTAGAAATTTATCTCTTTCACCCAGACTTTCCAATTTGTTGGCAAAGAGTTGTTCATTGAATGGTAGTTTCTATAGGATGAGAAGTTCCATGGTCTCAGTTAAGTGGTTGTATATTTGAACATCTTATTTATGACAGTAAATTTTTTTTAAGTTATGTTTCTCTGTAGTAGTGTGTAATATTTGAGGAAGTTACTTACCTGCTATAGTATCCTTAAGTGAGGGTCCTATTCACCTTTTTGGGTGTTCTCAGGACTCCACAGGATCCAGCACATATTAAATGCTAGAGTGTTGCTGGGTCCTGGATATGACTGCCATGTCAATCACACAATGGTGACCAATTTCTAGTTCAGGGGTTACCTCAAGCTTTTTCTTGCCCCCCCCTTTTTTGCTTTAAAAGAGAAAATGAATCTCTAGTCACCATGAAGTTCTAGGATTTTTTTGTTTTAATATTAAGATAATTGACTTGCCCCCCAAAAAGTACAAGTCAGAAACAAACATTTCAGATGCCCATGGACCATGGAATAACTTATTTCATGTTGCTGCCAGCTACTCCTAACCTCAGGTAGATATTGAATCACCAAGGATTAGAATCAGAAGGGACCAGAGATCATAGTTTTCAGTGGTTACTCAGGGACTCCTGGCGGCACCCAAGCAGCTCCCCAATGCGTGTGGTCCCAGACACCTCCTCCCCACTTTGCCAGAGGAAACTCCAACTGTACCTGTTTTCTATATTGTCCATTTAAGTAATATTTTTTTACCGAAGGACACAGCTAATAAACAAAATAAACAGAATATTTGAAAATTACTTATCTGGTCCAACCCCTACATTTTAGAGTTGATAAAATTTGTAACTAGAAGGTGATTTTAGTCAACATCATACAGCCAGTTGGTGGCAGAGCCAGGAGTAAAGCAAAGTCAGCTCCCGGTCCCAAGCAGAGCCATTTTCCTTCTAGCAGGCTGCCTATTGCAGAAAGATGTCACAAGGTCAAGATTTATACCTTAAAAATCAGATGTACAAAAACAGTGGTGTATTTTTTATAACCAGTTTAATCTTGCTCTGAAGCTCTCCTTCCTAAAGATGGCAGAAATAAACTTAACTTGCTAAGTAACAACCTCTTCCAGAGCAGAAGAAAGGGAGGGGGGCGCTGAATTCAATGTTGAGATTCTTTGCCGGAGTCAATTCCCTGCCTTCTAAGGATCTCCCCATTTTTGTTTTCCCAAGATGGCGTCTGAGTGATGGAGAAGTTTATGGATTCTCATGGAGCAGGAGGAAGGATGTGTAAGCAGGTTGTCTTCCTCTGCAGGCTCCTGCTGGTCTACAGCTGAGGTATGGCTCCTCTCAGTCTTCAGGCATCAGCCGCTATCCTCGCTACATGTGCTCCCTAAGTGTCTGCAGCTGCTGCGATTTGCAGTCTGCCCTCTCAGCATGGGCAATCTGTGGTGACAGCTCCCCGGGGGCTAGGCCATCTCTCCCTGGGAAAATTCTAACCAGGGTGCCAGGGCCATGGGAAGGCCATGTTCAGGGCAGGACTGGCTGCCATTTAAGGAAGCACCTCTTTATTGGGCACCTGAGCAACTGAAAGTTAACTAGAATTTTGTATACATTCTTCCCTTCACTTTTTCTTTAAGTCAAAAATTAAAAGCAGACACACAATTATTTTAAAAGGCAGATCTTGTTAAAGACAGCAGAGTAAAAACACTTATGCCATTCCTCTTCCTAAAATTCCAATGAAAACAATAAATGGAACAAAAATAAAAGAAAACACTCTCCCCATCATGAATGAAACAAGGAAACAGTTATAATCCCAAACCACAAACTATGAAGAACACCTGCCAATGTTGTGGGCATGGATGGAGATAAGGGGGGCCCTTAATGCTGACAACATCCTTCTTGGATCACAAACAGGATCTATATTTCTGTAAAATTAAGTGAGGCAATCCTAAAAAGTCAAGCCAATGAATGATCCTTTGCTTAGAGAGGGGATGTCAATGGACATGAATGAGACATGAGAGAAGCAGAAACTGTCCTTAAGAGATGCTGAGTTTTGGATGTCATCGATTTTTCGCTTCTTTTTATTTCTCCAAATTTTTTGAAATTGTTAAAGAGCACTTTACAATAGCCATTCAAACAATAAGTAAAAGCTAAAAACAAAACAAACAAACAAAAAAGCAACTGGTTTTATTAACTGTAAAATGGTTAAAGGCTACTTAATAGCTACGTCAGAATTCTCCTTAGGGAGGAATAGTCTTTATTTTACCTTCATAGGTTATTGAGTCTAAAAAGATAAATCAGACCCAGAGTCTGGAAGAAGAGAGAATAGAGTGAAGGCCAAATTATTTTGCATTCAAATGTGGGCACAATTAGTACAGTTTGGCAGAGGATTATTACTCCAGAAAGGCAAGCAGGAAGAAAAGGAGAAAAAGATCCAAGAAACATTGGGTGTGGTGGCAATGTCAGGACCCGAATTGACAGAAATTGCCAAGAGTTTTTCTAACCTTGAAAATTCTGAAGTTTTTAAGTTATTTGCATTACCTTGATTTAAAGACCTCCTTGGTTTCCCTCAGCCTTCACCTATACCCAGAAAGGTCTTGGTTTTATTATTTATTTGTTTACATTATTCTTTTTCTTGAGGTTGGGTAGGAATGAAGGCAATCAAAGGAATGAGACAGGACTTGGGGGTTGGAAATGATCGGCTGAAGTATGAGGTCTGAACCAGAGCTAACGATGAAAGCTCCTTCCTCCATCCCCAGCCCACTGACTGACGGCTTTAAACTCCTTCCTACACTTGCAAAGGGTTTGGAGCCACTTTCATTTGTATCTCAGCTGACCTCTAGATTAACTATGCTAGAAGCCGTTGGATCCGGAGGAAGAAGGGTGGGTTTATTCTGATTGAATCCAGGTAGGAAGTCATGGAAAGGAGCAGTAGAGAAGGGCAGACAGGACAGGAAGATCAGCATGGTTTCTGCTCACAGGTGGCCATTCTCCATCTTGAATAGCCAACAAGGTCCTATCTATATACACCCACCTTAATCCTTTCTAGACCACTTCCTCTCTCCCAGTTCATCAGTCACACTTAAAAAAAAAAGAGCCCTGGCTGGTGTGGCTCAGTGGATTCAGTGCCGTCCTGTGAAGCAAAGGGTGGCCGGTTCCATTCCCAGTCAGGGCACATGCCTGAGTTGCAGGTCAGGTCCCCAGTAGGGGGCGCATGAGAGGCAATCACACATTGATGTTTCTCTTCCTCTCTTTAGAAAAAAAAATCCAACAGATGAGCAAGAGCATAACACAATGACTCTTACTGGCATCTGGAACTCCTTCAAGATTTCTGTCCTTGCTAAGATATCTGAATAACATATTGAGTTGAGAACACATTCCTTCTTATTCTAGGGTCTTCTTCTGAAGAATCTTCTATTGTAAATAGTAAGGGCTTCTAACAGTACTGATTTCTTAAAACCATTATTTACTGAAAGCCTAAAACTCCAAGATAAGTCATCTTACAACACACATCTTATACAATGGTGGAGAAGAAACAGGATACCCAAGATTTGCAAAACTTCCAGTTAAAAAAATAGAAGAGTAGGAAATACTCAGCAGGCATTAAGTAATAGCAAATAGCAAATCCTGCTGAATAGGGATACAGTAATGATTCCCAGCTCGACACTTATTTGGTTGGTGATTCTAGAAACCACCTTCTAAGATGATCTCTCTGTTAATTATCGTATATAATTTATCCTTGGTGAATAAAGAAGACCATAGCCTCCTGGGAGGATGCAGAGCTTCCATAGACTTCTTCATGCTGATGGAAATCCAGAGGCCTGGGATTTGCTTTAAGGATAAAGTCATAGGCAGTTACCAGGCAGGCTTAAGATGTCTTTGACCATGTGGTTTCCTAAAAACCTTAATTGGCTTCTCTTCTACATGTTTCTTGTCAATTGCACATGCATGAAGACAGGGCCAAAGACCTTGTGAGGGCAGTCTTTAAACTTGAAGATTTCCTTCCATTACTTCTGACGTTAGTGACCCGTCTTTTCTTCAATGTCCACTTCTTGGGAGTATTTGAAATCAGAGCTTTTCATTGTGAGACAGCCTTGAACGCAAAATTTTGCAATGGGCCTGAACAAGATATATTGCACAAGTCCTTTCTAGTAAAGGCAATTACTTTGAAGTCATTGTTTCTAACTGCTGCTTTTAGGGAAGCAGCTGTCTTGGTCAGCCTTTCAGAGCTTCATGTCACGGGACTTCTTTTCATTTTACACTGTGGCCACAATCAGAGCACCTCCTTTAGGGGAGCAGCGTTGCCTAGCCCTGGGACTTGGTGCACAACGAAGACACCTTGCCTTTGTCCAGCAGTGCCCCCCAGCCCCTAAGCCCAATCATTTTAGATTCTGATCAATTTTAGATTTGCTCTGCTTTCACAGACCAATATTTTTATCCTTTTTCTTTTTTTTTAAGTTGCAAGTGACAAAATCCATTCAGGCTGATTTAAGCAGAATGTACTGAGTTATTAGTGAATCAGTGACTCATTGGGAGGTCTAGAGAAAAAGTTGTTCAAGTCTAGGCTCCTTGGAATGCAGCCCAGACCATCCCACAGAAGCAACCTGGTGAAGGGATGCTGCCACCACGACTCTGCCAGCACCCTCACCTGCAAAATGCATGCACAGGCTCAGAACCCAGCCTGTTCTCTCACGCTGCTGAGTTCCAAATCAGAGTTTCATGTGGGTGTGTTTGATTGGTAGATCTTAGCATTGTATGCGGGGAGCTTTTATTGCAAGCTAACAGGTGGAGCGGGCCATTTTTGCTAATGTTTTGTGTAAATGGCAACATTCAGTAAAATTATGATAACTTTAGTTTTACATATTTTTTTTTCAATGAAACTTTTTGTGATTTACTATAAAATGTACACTGAATTATTTTTCTTAAATTTTAAACAGACAAATACTGGAAAAATCACTGGAAATTGAAATAAAAGTAATAAAATATGTAAAAATTCCGATTTATTGAAAATATGTTGAAAAAAAGTATGTAAAATGTGTAAAAAAAGAAAGAATGAAGTTTTCTTTCTTAAACTTCATTGTAAAAAAAGAAGAATGAAGTTCTAGTAGTTTTTTGTTGTGTTAATCATATGTAAAAAAAGAAAGAATGATGTTTTAGTAGTGTTTTTTTGTATGATAATCATTAAAACATACATACATACATAATTCACCATTGTCTGTGTTAAAGAGACCCAAATTTTGTCCTTTGGAATTCATATATCTGCATGTTAGCATCCCTTTAGAGCAATAAAAAAGTATAAAAATAAACATTTTTATCCATTACCTGCATTCTACCACTAGTCTACAAAATACGTATTTATACGTGTCCCGCACTCCACTACCAGTCAACGTAAAACGTATAAGTATGTTTCCCGACTACAATGTGCTTAGGTCACATGCCTGCTCCCTGGCTGCAAAGTACGCTGGGTAATTCTTTCCTGAGGTTCACAATGTGTGAAACTATGAAACGTAGAGCAGGGGGTTAACAGAATGACAAGTGTCTGCCAAAGAGGATTTTTTTAAAGTGAACAATTTTCTCATCAGAGCCCCAGAAAGGTTCAGGTCATAGAGACAGTGAATATGGTGGAAGGGGAGGCTGAAACATGGTTTGGTTGAAAATCTATGGAAGGCAGACTTCTAGGTTCTCTCATCCACCCCACGCAGACAGGGGTTTATATGTCCACTCTATCCTTCCCCTTCCCTCTCCCCTTAGAAGACTAGACATTTATTCTGTGCTGAACTTCTAGGCTTGGAGATACCAGGTCTAGAGGAGGGTAAGGCTAAGGTGCTGGACTGAAAACAAGGAGATTAAGGTAAATTCTACTTGAAAAGTATGAAAATAATCTACTTTCAAAACTCCACGTGATGCTTTCAGCGGTCTCTAGATTCCAGCAGCAGGCATCCTGGAAGTCCCAGGTATCTCTGCTGTGGGCTGGGGGGAAGGATGGGGTGGGTTGTAATGATCATCTGCGTCCGTTCTCGGAACTCATGGGAGCAGTGTCCTCATCCTCTTCTCCCCAGAATCTGTATACCGCCTGGCCTCCTGTTCCGTTCCACAGCACCCCGAGGCTTGCAAGAGTGTCCAAGGCCAGTTGAAGATAATGGTAAGCTTCATCCATTTCCAGTTGAAGAAATGAATGAAATGGTTGTCTGTTGTATTTCTTTTTGTTTTCATCACAGGTGAACTAGATGTCATAGAAAGTCAGAGCCAGATTATCCAGCACAATACCTAATAGCTAAAACTAAAGTTTAGAATTTTATGGTAGAAAAAAGATGGCTTTCCCAGGCTCAGAGTCCACGAGCCTGACGCCACATGCCATCTGCTGGTCCTAAGCTGTATAGCTCCGGAGTAATTCCAGAGGCCAAGGGGGAACAAAGGGAGCCCTCACTCCCTTCAGAGGGGGAGGCTGCAACCGCCCCCTGCTGCAGGTTTTAAATGTGAACAAGTCCGGACCACTACCTTACGAGGAATGAGGAAAATGAGGATATCCTATTTTGGCATTTGTCTCAAAATTGTCATCATTCGCTTCAAGTTCATAACCGTGAAGACATTCCTCCTTATTTTCTCAGGTGTTGTAACATTTTGACTTGGGAGGAAAATATCACTTCCAGAAACGTAAAGTAGACTAATTCAGAATGCTCCGATTTTCACACCAGCCATTAAGGAACATGACATCTTCTCAAGGCGCCGTGCCTCAGGCTCCACAGCAGCTTGTGTTGCGAGATTGTGTCCCGCTCAGTGATCTTCCTTGGGCTCCAATCCGTGTTCACTGCTGGGGCTTCGCAATGGCTGCCAGAGAGCAGGGAAGTGCAATCCATAGCCTTTTTCATAGAAAATATCACTAATTAGTCTTAATGAATGGATGCTAATTTTACTTTCTCCCCCGTCCTTGTATTAAATTCTTTTTGATCAAAGTTAGATTATTTGAGCAAAGCAGGTCTGGCCCAGGCTCAACGGCACGAGGCCCCTAGAAGACCCTGTACAACGGTAACGGGTTTACTCCTAACTTTCTATAAACCAAAACAAACTGACAGAAGTTTCTCTCACGGGCACACATTCATATTTGATCCGATAACCTGGTAAAACGAATGCAGAAAAATAACACAGACATCCTTGCATGTTCAAAAATATATTAAATCTGACCACTGTTTGAAAACTGTAGCACCAAACATATTATAAATGTGCTCCCCCCCACAGAAAAGAATGAAAAAATTAAAAATTGTGTTTTCACAGGGTCTGTGCCCAGGCCGCATGCCAAGGCTCAGACTTCCATAAGCCAAGCCCGTCGGCCCAGAATTACTCCGTCAAGTCACTTTGACAACACACGCACTGGCTGGTGTAAAACTGAAACACCCAATAGATCCTTTCCCTTCCGTCTGGTATAGCAAATACAATGAGCTATTAAATGATGAAGCAGTTGGCTTGGCACCTGCTCTGATGATTCTCTGCAAAGACAGGCAAGTCTAGAAAGCATCACACAAGGCAAGGGAGCTGAGGGAGTTGGGCAGCAGAGGGCAGAGGGCGGCGTGTAGACATTGTTCAGGCCTCCACAAACCACTGATGGAAACTCTGACTGACCAGCACCTTTGTTCCAGCCTCTAATATATGGCTTTCCTAATTGCCGTGGTACAGATTCCAAATTCTTGGGTCAGTTATTACTCTCTTTAGAGAGCAACTGGCAGGCAGCGGTGGCGAGGTATTATGAATGAGTGTGGATATCCTGAGAGCCGAGTTCTAGACCAGTGTCGCCAGCAATCAGCTCAGAGACCTTCACAAGCTGCTTTACCTTTCCAAGCTTCAGTGTACTCATTTTCCAGTTCCTACTCTTACTCCCTTCTCACTCCCCCCTGCCCTTTTCCAGACCAGGTGAGGGATGGGGAGCTGCAGGAGGCACTGTGAGTTCGCTTGTCGAGGTGTGAGTGCAGTGGGCTTCCCTCCATGGATCAGGTTTTAAATACCATGCCTGCCCCCCATCCCTGAGTTCTGGCCAGCCCATAATTCGTGCCCTCTTTTCTCACCGTTTTCCTTTTTCTCTCCTTTGTTTTCATCCCATCTTTCTCTGTCTACATCAGCAACCTCCTCTTCTGGTATCTAACCAGTCATCCCAATTCGGTTTTGCTCTGTTGACCTAAGATGCTTTGTTCCCATGACTGTGTGTTCTCCCTTTTAAAAACTATTGTGTGTGTGGGTAGCTGGACTTTAGAAATTTTGGAAAGGGTAGAAAAGCATATACGATGATGATGATGATGATGATGATGATGATGATGATGATGATGATGATGATAGCTATGGTTTATTGAGTGATTGCTTTTTGCCAGGCAATGTTGAAAGCACTTCACATGTACTCCTTCCTTTAACACCCGAGAGCCCCATTATACAGGCGGTATTATCTCTGTTGTTGCAGGAAGGAAACTGAGGCACAGAAAAGTCAAATAACATAAAAGAGAAAGCTAAAACTCACCCATAAGATCATGTTGGAAATAACTATAACCAGCACAGAGTCCATATTTCTGGATGAAAGGAAGACTTTTTACCTCATGCATGCATTTGTTCTTTCAAAAATCATTTCGCCGCAACTCTGGACTTCCCTGGGGCAAGTTGCAGATTGAAGGATAAGTGCATTGGAGGCCTTTTGCCATCGGATGTAGAGGGAACTTTGGGTCAGTGAAAGAGAAATAGGCTGAAATCCACTGGCATTCTACATCCCTACTCTCCGAGACAAAAAATTCAAACAAGAACTCAAGGTCTTGCCAAGAGCCAGCTGTCGAAATGGGGGTATTAAAAATAACAACCAAGAAGTGGCTACGACTTCTGCCCTGAGAGCAGTCATTTCAATGAGTGACATATGTCCTAGAAGAACAAGTGTCATCTTACTAATGTCTGTCATTAGTGATGGCAGCAACTATAAAACACACACTCTGCATGTTTACTGACATGGGAAAGTGCTCGCGATGTATGATATGAAAAAAGAAAGCCACCAAACAGAATGTGTGTGGGGGGGGGGGTGGCATGATGCAAACATGGCTCAAAAACAAGTGCCCATATGCATTAAAAAAGGACTGAAACAAATTTTTTTAAACTCAGTAATTCTGCCTAAAGAAAAGCAATAGAAGATTTCTTCTACTTCTCAAATTTGCACAAAAAAATGCTCAGAAGAAATGCTTACTTATATGCTCAGAAGAAAATTCAATAATATTAGCTAAAAAAACGCTGTACAAGTTGGTTAGCAGTTGAGAGTCAACAGATTATATTCAGGTGAAATCTGGAATTCCTGATTATGCTTTCAAAAAGAAGAAAACTAGTAGTTATTGGCTAAGTATTTTCTCCTATATTACCTTATGCAAGCTTCATAAGCCTTTTAAGGTCACTATCTATTGCTGTGGGGACATTAAGTAATATGACCAAGGTCAGCAGGCTGATAAGAGACCAAATGCCCAGTTCTGACTGACTCCCACACCCGGATTCTGCCCTCCAGGCCAGCGGTATTCCACCGTTTTACTTTCTCACATGAGTATAACAACATCCGTTCGCCTGTGGCTCTTTGAAGCAATGATGGAGAACGAGGATGGGGAGGGTGGCCGGGGTATATATCAGAATCGGCTGAAGGGTCCCAGGTAATCCAGATCTGTTCCGACTCTATCCCCTCTCTTCTCCAAGGGTGCAGTGATATCGGGGGTGACTGAGTCAGTAGCAGGATTTCTCGGATAGTGAGAAGGACCATGCATGGCATCAGCAAAATACCTGTCCAGAGACATCCTCTGGGTTAAGACATTTTATGCCTTTGGCTAAAATGCCAATGTCTCTGAGCATAAAAATACTTTAAACCTTATCACTCCTCAGTATAAACAACTTTGTCAACTTCTCTCCCCAGTGGACAAAGAGGATGGCCACGAACACCCAGAGAAACGCAGATAGCATACAAGACCAGAAAGTCTTTGAAAAGCCCCTGGAATCTACGTGCCCTTCCTTCTTCCTCGTCCTGCCAATGGCTGGCCTTGATTATAATATTTAGGTTTCTGTGTTTATACGCTGTCAAGGGAAAGCAGAATATCACATTCTATCAAGTCACTTGAAAAGAACCACTGATTTACAACACCAAGGCACTAACAGAGTGTTTGATTTAAAGGAGTGTATCTATGTAACTGGAATAAACACACCACACTTCAGAAAGTCTGCAGATAGCTTCTCTTGGAGCAAATGGCAAAGAAGAACTACGACTTGTTTATATTCTTTCCCTTCCCTAAGGGTTATCAGGGCCTTTTTTCATCACCCTGGAGGGAAAACAAATGATCAAAAGATGGATGACCCCTAGTCCCTCCCATATCTCCTTCTTGGTATGTCAAAAAGCTTTCCAACAAGGCAGGGCAAGCTAATTATTTTCTTCTAATCAATCAGCTATTTTAATGATGTGTGACACTCCTGATCTATCAGTACCATTAAGATAATGTCTGCTCGGCTGGGCTGCAGCCAGTTTACAGACAGTTCACTAGCCAGCCTGGACCCCCTGGAAGTCCAAACCCATGTTCACCGGGGTGTCCATGCCACGGCCTCCGGAGGGAAAATCAGACCTGGAATCCCTGCCTAGATGGGACTGATTTGAGGAATTATTGAAATGCAAGTCTTCCCCCAAAGGGCTACCCCAGAACCAAAAAATTCCACTTGTTCTGCTGAATTCTTTCTTAGTTTGGAGAAAACAAAAAATCACTGTTAAAATTTTTATTTAAAAAAAAAAAAAAGTATTCCTGAACTTAGTTAGGTGTTACTATCCATTTCCACATTAGCTCAGAAATCTTTCTTAGGACAGCTTTGTTTGGCAGAGCGGAAAGACACAGAAAGAGGAATCTGGAATACAGTGTGGGTGCCCCAGCTCTAGCGCTGTGGGCAGGGATGAACTACATGTGAGAACGCGAGTGTGGTGGGAAGGGACCGGAAGAGACAGTGTTAGAAACGTCAGGGAATCCTGACAGGAACATGCACTTAGGTTCATGAAAACAAACTCAGTTTTGCTCA
Source organism: Micronycteris hirsuta (assembly GCA_004026765.1). NCBI lineage: Eukaryota > Metazoa > Chordata > Mammalia > Chiroptera > Phyllostomidae > Micronycteris > Micronycteris hirsuta. Next base: position 36,925 of record PVJI01005845.1, on the reverse strand, counting down.
TCAGGTTGCCTGGAACGTGCCCTTCAGATCCAGTGGACTAAGCAGGGAGCAACTTCTCGTTTTCAAAGGCCTGAGTTCACAACGACGGTCCGAGCAGAAGTGTTATGGTGGCCACCAGGTAGAAAAGAGAGATCGGTAAGAATGAGCCCGGCAGCACCACGGCCTCGGCCTGACAGCCTCACCCGGCGGAGGCCACTCCTCCTCACTCTCTCTTCAGCTTCTGTAGCATTAGCAGCGTCAAGATATCAAACGGGGAACTCGCTGGTCTCCGTCTCACCAGCTGACAGTGGCCCTGACCAGATGTTTCCCAGGAAGCCTTCACACCCTTCTCCCATTAAGCAGTAATGGCACCAGGGCTGCTGGGGGGGAGGGGTGCAGGGCTGCTGGACCACAGCTGGTAAGCAGCTTTTGTCCTAGATGACTTCAGCTTGAAAATCCGCCTTAAGAATATTCTCCTCTCAAAGGAAGAGAAAACCTATACCAGCATGGACACAGGCGGCTTTCACCTCTGAATGGGCCCAAGGGGGGCGGGGGAGAGTGTGTCATCCTCCCTGTTCACAGACTGCTCTCTGTCCACCATGTACTGATCCCCTCTGATAAACAGTGCGTCTGTCTACAGAAGTCAGAATAAATGAAACCACTTACTCAACTCAGCCCTGCAGCTTAGACACATCCCTGTGTAACACATATCAAAGCCACGCCCTGTTTCAGTGATGACCCATTTGGCTTATTGTGGACCAAATGAGGCAATACAGAGAGGAATTCTCAGACTAAAGGTTTCTCACTATACTTCGGCTCCATTATCCTTTGTGCTACTGCACATCCCTCCCCCACTGCAGCCCCCAAATGTACTTATGTTCACAACACGTTCTGAACACCATTTTATGGAGTGCACATTCAAACTCCCTACCCAAGTTCAACACTGTCTTTGGGGACTAGGTTTTTTTTCTGTTTGGGGGTGGGTAGGGTTTATTGTTTTGTCTTGTTTTTTTTTTTTTTTTTTTGCTTTTGTTTTTTTGCCAAAATGGATGTCGAATGTATGTGTCTCTGATAAACTATCAATAAATGCCTCCACAATGTACAAGGCTACTTCTGGTCTTCCAGTAAGGAAAAAGGGAAGAAGAGAGACAGAAGCTCACAAAAAATGGTGGTTTATTTTATTTTTTTTTTATTGCATCTACAAAGGAACAGTAAGTCACCTCCCTAGAATTCCTAATTGGCTTGGAAAGCTAAAGGACAGCAAATAGTGAAATAATTCTTTCAAACCCTCCTACTCAAGAAAACTTAAAGCAGCCTGCTGGATATTTGACTAGTTTTTCATTTACTTCTGAGGAATGAGAGAAGGTTGACTGTCCATTTAAAACCTTGCTGACCCATGGCCCGGAGCTGAGTAGTCTGACACATTGCATCAAGTCTTTGTTATTCATGTAAAATACAATCTACTTAGTGATCAATTTATCCTCAGAGAATTCTGAACCCCACTCCATTTCTTGCCCCTTCCCCCCACTAATAGTCTTGGTAAATACAAATAGAGTGATTTTATAAACACTCTTTTAATAAACCCCAGAGATGGAGCCAAGACTAGCATCTACAATCCCACTTTCAGGAACAGGCCCCTTTCCTCAGATCATCCTTCCTTGTGAAAACACCACATTCAGTTAAACAGACTTGCTGGTGTGGTCAAATAAAATGGCAAGATGCAAAATAAAAAACCGTTTGTATGGAGGAATGAATGAAGTAAAATAATGCTCCTGCCAGCTCAAGTACATCTAAACATCTCTAGAGTTCCATGACCTTCAAAATAAAGATGAACTTATGAAGATCAGCAGTGACAGCCATGGAAAGGAGAGAAGGATGGCAGAGCCCAGCAGACCTCTTAATGAGGGAAAAAGAATTCACTGAGAAGTTGGGGGCCCCAAATCCTGTATATAGCAACTGCATATAATGTAAGCTTCCCATATCCTGCTTGCTGCCACTGTGCCCTCACTTAAGAAAAGCCAAATTTCTCCAACGGAATGAAATTTTTATGTCATCCATATATAATATGTATTGATTAGGCAAGAAAATGCATAAAGAAGTTATGCATGTAAAGTGAAACATATTTAACAAAGTAATACATAATGAACGTGTTAATATATACCTATATATAATGTACTACAAAAATGTTAATATTTACGCATGCTTGGAAGCAAGAAATAATGGTATTCAGCACACATTGAATGTGTGATGCGCCAGGCATCATTCTCAGCATTTCACACATGTGGACTCATTTGATCCTCACAGCAACTCCATGAGGATACAGTTATTATCCCCATTTTACAGTTGAGGAAACTGAGGCTCGGAGAGATTAAGTAACTTAGCCAAAGTTATACGGCCAGTAAACAATAGAGCTGGTATTTTTTTTTTTTAAGATTTTATTTATTCGCTTTTAGCGAGAGGAGAAAGGAGGGAGAAAGAGCAATGTATGGTTGCCTCTCACATGGCCCTCACCGGGGACCTGGCCTGCAACCCAGGCATGCGCCCCAACCGGGAATCGAACCAGGACCCTCTGGCTCCCAGCCCGAGCTCAATCCACTGAGCTACACCAGCCGGGCTAAAGCTGGTATTTTAATACCAAGTTTCAGAATCGAGACCTTATACTTTTAATCACTATTCTAAAGGAGAGCTCAAGGGAGAATCTGAAGATGGAATTCCCTATGGGCATGTTGGAGCTGGAATACACTAGAAACTGGAATAGGAGAGCTGGACCCCAAATCCTGTCTAAAGCCAGACACTGGGACATTCTGTCTTGATTCAGCTTTCAGAACTCTGACCGCCAGATTAGGGATGTGGCATGAAGAAGGCAAAAGTCACTTAGGAAAAACAGAAACCCGAAGACCATACCTTCCAAAGTAAGTTCCAAATTCACACTACCTGTATGACACAGGAATGAGAAATTAACATAAAAGCTAGTCCACAAACATACTTTGCACCTCCCCAAAGACATGCCTTCCGTGGAAAACAACTCTTCCTGAAGATGAGCTCAGAAGCACATACAGAAACAAGTTCCTATGAAAGACAGCAAATGCATAAGAATAGAGACAAATGAGCAATTTCAGAGGCTTTTAATTAGTAATTTTTAATATTCAAGAAAAAAAACAAAGAAATGGGTAAAAAGAAATATTTTGACCCTGGCTGGTATGGCTCAGTTGATTGAGCACTAGACTGTGAACCAAAGGGTTGCTGGTTCAATTCCCAGTCAGGGCACATGCCTAGATTGTGGATCATGTCCCCAATAGGGGGCATGCAAGAGGTAACTGCATATTGATGTTTCTCTCCCTCTCTTCCTTCCTTCCCTCCCCTCTGTCTAAAAATAAATAAATAAAATTTTTTAAATAATAAGTTCCCTTATATCCAAAAAAAGAAAAAAAATATTTTGGAGGAATAATGGAAGAATTTTAAAAACAGGTAAATATAAAATTTAGTTATGAAAAATATAACTCATTAAAAAAATTGTAAAGCATTAATATATTAGTGAAACAGTAGTGTAGACCTGAGGAGAAAATTAGTATTGGGTTAGCCAAAAAGTTGGTTTGATTTTTTCTGTAAGATGATTCCTGCAGCACTTAGTTGTCTTTAACTTCATTTGAAACAATTTTTTTAGATTGTATTGTGACATCTGTCATATCAGCATGCATTTAAAAAACTTATCCAAATTGGTGAATTTTTGTGTAGCCATTTCAATATTGAAGATGGAAGAAAATACACAACATTTCTGTCAATATTATGCTTTATTATTTCAAGAAAGGTAAAAACATAACTGAAATGCAAAAAGATTTGTGCAGTGTATCGAGAAGGTGATTGAAAGTGTCAAAGTGGTTTGCGAAGTTTCATGCTGGAGATGCTCCACAGTCAGGTAGACCAGTGGCAGTTGATAGCGATCAAATAGAGATATTAATTAAGAACAATCAATGTTATATATACCATGCGAGAGATAGCAGACAAAAATATCCAAGTCAGCCCTGGCTGGTGTAGCTTAGTGGATTGAGCGCTAAGCCCATGAACCACAGGGTCGCTGGTTTGGTTCCCAGTCAGGGCGCATGCCTGGGTTGCTGGCCGGGTCCCCGGGAGGGGGGGGGGGCGCGTGAAAGGCGGCCACAGTTGATGTTTCTCTTCCTCTCTTTCTCCTTCCCTTCCCTCTCTCTAAAAATAAATAAATAAATTGTTAAAAAAAAATCCAAGTCAATAAACTTATTGGTAAAAATGAAAAATGTGTCTTTTATAGAAAAAACCAGAGGGACTTTCTGGCCATCTCAATAAATTAGAGATAAATGTAAGAATATCACAACAACTTTTAAAGAGATAGTTCACAATTCAAAGAGATAAAGAGGTGGAGCATATAAAAAGGATAGAAAAAGACATGGAAATAGAATGAGAAGTCACCCATATGGTAGATAGATATTATTTAAGGAGACAGTGGTAAAAATATTTTTCAGATTTAAAGAAAATTATGAATCCTTACATTGAAAAAGAACGTAGAATCCAAATAGGATAATTAAATGCATATCTATACCTAAACAAATAATATGAAATCTGTATTACATAAAAATAAACATAAGGGCTACCAGAGAGAAAAGACAGATAACCTTAAAAGATATGATTATCATGATAATTATATTAACAGCTGACTTCTCATCAGCAATAATGGATTCCTAAAAATAATGGAATAAGATATTTTTTAGTTTTTATTGTTTTCAATTACAGTTGACATTCAATATTATATTACTTTCATTTGTACAACATACTGGTGAGGCATTTATATAACTTATAAAATGATTCCTCCAGATTAGTTTAGTACCCATCTGGCACCATGCATAGTTATTACAATATTATAGAGTATATTTTTTATGCTGTAGTTTACTTTTCTGTGACTGTTCTGTAACTCCCAATTTGTGGAATAACATCTTTTAAGTGCCACTGGGACACAATTGTTATTTTAGCCTGTTAAGATATCACTCTTAAATGATAGCAAAATAAAGATCTTTTCAGACTTTCAAAAACTAAAAAAAAAAAAAAAAAAATCACCTAAGACCTTCATGGAAAGAAAAAATAATATTTTGGCAGAAACAAAATTTAAGTTCTGGTGATCCATAATACAGAAGAGAGAGGACCACTTTGGAATTAGGGAATTCTGAGGTACTTACCTAATTCAGGAAAAAATAGACATTGATCAACTTTATACTGTGAAAATTTTAAATGTAACAGTATAACATATGCTAATTGAGTAAGATGGTATTTTCTAGTCTCTTAACCAGTCATTCCCATATACCCTAAGATGTTTTTTAGAAACACAGATTCCCAGTTCTCCTTGAAGAGTGTCTGCTCTTGTAGTGTTTTAAAAGCTCCCCAGCAGTTCTGGCTAAGTGATTCAATTGGCTGGAGCATCATCCCATACACCAAATATTACCGGTTTGATTCCCAGTCAGGATGCATATCTAGGTTGCAGGCTCAGTCCCCAGTTGGGGTGCATGTGGGAGGCAGTAAGTAGACGTTTCTTTCTCATATTGATGTTTTTTTTTCTTCCCCCCTTTCCTTTCTTCTCTCTCTAAAATCAATAAACATATCCTTAGGTAAAAATTAAAATTAAAAATAAATAAATAAATGTTCTCAGCTAATTTTGCTGGGAGGTCACAGTTGTTACTGACTAGCTCAGAGGGGCACCCCTTCTAGGTTTCTCCTCGTTGGGTCTACCAGGTGGAAAGACACACTGTGAGCCAGAGCCCATTGGAGAAGCCAATGTACCCTAAGAAGTAGCTCCTGGGCAAGTGTCCTGGGATTTTAATGAGAAAAGTCTCTAGTCTCCCTGCATGTAATGTTTTCCCAGGTGACTGGTTTGAGGAGGTAATTCAGTACATCCTGATGATAGGAAATAAATTATTTTGAAGTGATTATTCAAATTGTGTATTGGCGGGAATTAAATGTTTAGGCGTAGTGAGTTTGGGTATCCGGAAGTGTTTTTTACGACAGAGTAATAACTGTCAGCGTCCTGTACGCTGTAGCAGGGAGGCTGCAATGTCTGCAGTGATGAAACAGTACTGCTTGTGGAAAAGTGCTTTTAAAAATATGTAAGGTATTCGTTCTTTCTTTAGCCTGGATGAGAAGCACAAGTCAATGCCCAAAGTTCCCCCCCCCAAAAAAAATCTTGGCTGTGACTAAAACGGGATGTCACTTACCAGATCCTTGAGTCGGGTCCCACAACCTCTGTCTGAAGACCGTTTATCAGTGGGGCCCACACTCCCAAACCCAGCAATAGGTGTCCTGCATACAAGGTGCCAGTCCACAGAAATGCAAATTTGCTTTTTAATAACACCTAATGTACCTAGTCTGGGAGATTTTTAAAAATGTGTAGTGTTGTATTAAAACTCTCCCCTTTGTTTGAAGGCCTTGGGGAATGAGAAAAGTTGAAATTTAGGAACTATGACCTTAGCTTATAGAGTTGATAGTAGCCAAGTTTGAGTTAGAGGAGACTTACCTCCCAGTTCTTCCCATTAACAGTAACCCTAACAGAGCAAGAACCTGTCCCCTCGGTTGTGGCGTGTTGCTATTTTGCCTCTGAGCCTCTGCCCTCTATTGGACTGTGAGAGCCCCAACAGCAGGCACTTGGTCTTATTAACCAGGGAATCTCCAGGTCTAGCCTGTGCCTGGCACCCAGTAGATACCCAGTATATTTTTGTTTTTGAGTGAGACCGTGAATAAATGAAGTCCCTGAAGTCAATGTGACTTATCAGCTTCTCAAAAAACATTTCCTCCCCTTTTAAATGACCCTCTGCCCCCACGTAACCTGGGGTAGTTCAACACTTGGTTCATATAGATCTCTATTTTCCAATATGGTAGCCACATGTGGCTATTTACATTTAAATTCATTAAAATTAAATAAAATTTCTGTTCCTTAGTTACACTAGCCACAGCTGACATGATCAATAGCCACATATAGCTACTGGCGACTATCTTGGACAGTATAGCATCGGAACATTTCCGTCACTAACCTCTGACTCTGTCAGTCACTAACTGTATGACTGAGCCAATCACTCAAGTTCACTTGTGTGTGCTATTTCCTCTGCCTAAAGAACGCTCCCCTCTTGTAGTAGTCGAGTTAATTACTTCACATCTTCGGGTCTCAGCTCAGTTACTATCCCCAGCTAGGTGAGGGCCTTTCAGTACCTTGTGAGATTCCTTGTCAAGATTGGTATTTTATGTGATTATTCAATTATTATTTTTCTCTCTTAACAAAATTTTAGCTCCAGGAACACAGGAATATGTCTGGTTTTGTTCAGCATTGTACCCCTAGTGCCTCGCAAAGTGAGTGACACATACTAAGCACACAGTAGTTATTGAACAAGTGAATGAATGAACTGTCCGTTTCAATGTCTGTGTCATGGCCACTGCAAGGGGTTGGTGCCCCGCTGGACTCATACTGAGCTGAGATGCACAGAAAGGCCTTACCTGTTGCGACAGTCACCGTGCCTACATTAAAATGATTGCTAACAATGTCCATTCTGCCTCCGCGCTGCCTGTGCTAAGTATTTTTGACATCACCCCTGGTGATGTGCCAGCATAATTAAGACTTTCAAGGTAGATAGACTGACTACTAATCAAATATTCACAAAATAAAAGAAATAAACATATAACTTAATTTAGGCTTTGGGATGGGCACTATTAACCTTCATATCTAGAGGTTACTCATCCTAACTCTCCATCAAGTCAAAAACCTGACACTGAAATCCTGGACAGCTTTCTGGACAGTAACTGTCCCCTAGGAATCCCTCCCCGCCACCAGATTTTAACATCTAGCCCAACTCTCAGGATTACATAGGCAAAGTTAGAAAACATAGATGTCAGTGCTGCAAAATTCTAGCCGCGTTTCTCCCAAGTGCCCCGGACGTTTGCAACTGCCCGAGCCCTCCTGAGCATCATCCCACGCCTCTTGTTCCGGTGGAAATTTGAGGAGCAGGGAGCAGCTCCGCTGAGTGCCCACTGAAGTGGTTCGGGTCTGCTCACATCACCACCATCGAATGAGTGCAGGCAGAACAAAACAGCAACGACGAGGGCCGCCCGCTCGGCTCCTGTGAGCCTTCACGTCTGAGTTCATGCTGCTCTCACTCAGAAACGGAAGTGGAAAACCAAATAAAGTCAACTCCACGGAGGTCCTGGGGACTTAACACTGAGCAGCCACACGAATACCAGAGTGATGCATCATGATTCATGTTCTTACAATAAATGCCTAAGAAAGTAATAAGGATTTGGCACTTAGTATAAAGCATTGGCAAGACAGCTCCAAGTTTTCTGCCTGTTGTAAAGTGTAGCCTGGGACATTTTCTCCCATTGAGCTATATGCATTAGCAATGTTATCCGTGGTAGCAAAGGAGTTACTCATAAAGCTTTATTAAGTGGTGTCAAGACTATTTTTTTTTAAATAATATTCTTTTCTGTTGTGGGAGAGGGTTTAGAAAAGACGCTAAGCTGTTTTTCCCAATGTGTCTATACTAGCCCAATATTAGAAGATAAAACACATACCTAGAGGATTAGCAATTCAGAAATCACCTTTTTCAAAGCGATTTATTTTGGGAAAGAAGTGCTGAAAAAGTAAGCAAGCACCCTCTTAATTGAATACTGTTCATATTTGCAGAACAGACTGCAAAGCATGGAAACAAGTTAAGGCAAAAGCTGTCCTATGGAACGAACGCTTAGGGCAGCTATTTTCCACCTTTTTCATCTCACCCAAAATTATTTTACGTTTTTTGCTGATTGGACAAAAAATAGGTATAATTTTGATTGATTTACCAAAAAACATAATAATAATGGTAATTACCTACATTTTTGGTCCAAAGTGACTTTTTAAAATCAGGTGCCTACACTTAAGGATTGTACACCCTTAAGGCTAAGGATTTCTGGTACCAAGAATTAACCAATCAGATGCAACCTATTATACCATGTGACCAATAAGATACAATTCTATTATATGACCTATATATTTATGGTTCAAGACAGGGCATTCACACCAGAGGCTATTGTTGTGTTAGCTGTTGTCATTTTCTTATTTGACAACCAAAGGGAAAAGAGGTCAGGGCCCCTGACTGAATAGTCAGGCATCGCACGTTTTAAAAATTCTTGTGGCACACCAGTTGAAAATCACTGATTTAGGAAATAATGAAAAGAAAAGAAATGATTCTCTAGGTCCTCACAAGTGTGGGAAACAGTGTGATGCCTCATTGGGGAAGGGCATCACACTGCCCTTTTCTCTTTCACTTAGAGAAACAAAATAAATAAACTTGCATCCCCGCGGTGGCTCAGCCAGCTAGTGACCTGCCAACGAATCCATTCTGGCCCACTTTAACCTGGACAGCTCCATACTAGCAAATCATGATCTGTGTTGCTCATTAAAGCAGCTGAAATAGATAGGGAAGGCGCAGGCCATTTATCTTTTACATATATATATATAAAATGAATATTTCCTGGTAGATGGTTTGATGGTATGGATTTCTAGTTGGAAGGGACCTTGGGAAGAATTGGTCTTCTCTGCTCTCCTATTCAATGTGAGAGATACCTAGACAGCATCTCCAACAGTTTTCCAGATCTACACTCTCAAGCAACAGAGTCAGAGGGGAGCTCAAGGGGCAGTGGGACACATTTGTAGGGTGACCTGTGCCTACGGCAGTGGAAGGCCCTCTACCATCTCTTCCCATGCCCCACCCCCTTCTTCGTACTCTCTCGTCTGGGTCTTTGCACACAAGCCTCCCTCTCCTGGGATCATCTCTGCTCCTCACTCCTCACCAGCCTTGCCTGGCTAACTTCTACTTCTGATAGGCCATCCCTTTCACAAAGGAGCCCTCCCTGACTTGGCAAGGTTAGGTTAGTGCTGCTCTTCTGGCTCCTTCCACTAGAGTGACCAACCTTCCCTATTGGCCTGGGACTGAGGGGCTTCCTGGAATGTGAGATTTTTAGTGTTAAAATTAGGACAATCCCAGGCAAACTGGAACAGTCTCCTATTTCCCATGCTCTCTGTGCTTATCTTCCTGGGACTAGGGTCTTCTATTACAATCGTCCATCTTCTTATAGCACTGGAGACTGTCAGTTCCCTGAGGATTTGGGGTTATTTATCTCTGTAATCCTGCTGGATACTCTAGCATAGGATTGGCGCACAGCAAAAAAGCAAAAATCATAACTGAAATAGGTACTTAGTACTGAATGAATGAATGAGAAATTGACATTTTTTCCCTAATGGGTCTGTCATTCCTGTTTCCCGCAGCCTCCCCAGTCCCTGCTCAAATCCAGGCATGGATCCTGGGATTTGCTGTAGCATCACCCCAGCCAGCAACCTAACCAGCTAAGTTATGCCTGGCAAAGACTCCTATGTGCAAATCAGTGCACCTTTTTTCCCTGCTCCTACTCGCTGTTTACCTTCAGCTACTGGTAAAAGAGACGAAGACCTGGGAAACATTTGTTATTGTTGATTTCTTTAGCTACCATTAATGGAGAGCTATGTGTCAAGCATTATGCTAGGCCCTTTCATTCATTTTCAGATTTAATATTTAATATTTAAAATATATCTAAGAGAAAGCATGGGGTTATAATATGTCTGTGAAGAATCACTGCCACCATTGTCCAGATGAGGACCCTGTGGCTTCAAGGAGTAATGTGCTCAAGGTCCCAGTTGGTTACAGGGGCTAGAATCCAAGTCAACATCTGGGCTTCGTCACCTAGGTTTTAACTGCTGCCCTACGCCACCAGAGCTTGCTGCTATGTTGGAGGGAGACAAGCTGGAGAAGGCTTTGTTATCTAGTTCTCAGCACAGCAAACTGAGGCAAGGGTCACACACTGCGCTGTTGCGTCCCTTGCCTGTCACCCATTGTGAGCTTGACCCTTCTGGGTAAGAGGAAGCATGGCTCGGAAGCATGTGCCCAGTGGTTTTATGAGAGAGCTGAATGAATAGCTGATACAATAGGAAGGTATTCAACACCTTTATGTGACAAATGAGAAGCCAAGATCAGGAAAGGACAGTACTCTTACCCAGCGTAACACAGCCAGACAGCGGCAACCTGAGGCCTGGAACCCCAATCTCCAGACTTCCTATCCACAGTCGCTCCTACCGTCTTCCCACGTCCTACGGCTATTAAAGACATGCAAGGCTCTCTTTACCACACCCCATGGGCTTTAAAGCCGCTGTTTCTGCTGTCCTCATTCCCCAATCTGAAGACTTGTTCTTTCTTTTTAACATTTGAGGAAAAAGTGTGATGGTTATTAGCATTTGAATTTCACAATGTCACTGCACGATATCATAAATACTTTTTCATTACTTATTTCCAAAATGCTTAGAGGCTATGGAAAACTAAAGGCTTCTCTATCCTTTCTGGTGCAGCTCTAACAAGTTTACTCCAGTTACTGGTGGGAGGGGATGGGGGAACTCAGCTAGACTTGGTGCTGTAACCTTCTCAGTACCCTGTCTCCGTGATTATGCTAGAACCAAATGTGACTGGCAGCTTTGTTTTAGTTCAATCCCTGCGGCCCTGACAATCAATGGCAGGTTTTCAGAAACACCTATCCAGCCACCAGGACCAGCTGAATGAGCGAAAGGGGAAACTGGACCAAGAGTCTGGTCACCCCAGCGTCCACAGTAATCAGAAAATTTTGTCACGGGATAATGGTGGCAGAAAACACTTCACATTCAAAGCCAGTTGGGGAAACAAATGTTGGGGATATGTTTAGTATTTTTTAAAACTGTGGCTAAAAATATCAGGAATACAAAGCCTCCATACACCACCCCCACCACCCTCCATACCTGCAACCCAGGAATGTTGCTTGTACTAAAAAGGCATCTTCTAAGAGGACCTCTGAACTTAAAACAAATGCCGTTTAATTTGCCATTCATTAGGGGTGTATCTGGATTGATTTATTGTGCCCTTCTGACCCCAAGTCTTTGGAACAGCATTCCTTCACGATTAAACAGGGAAAGGATTCAGGCAGGACTTTCAGGGATAAAGCATAGAAGGCTACAACAATACTTCAAATTGCTCCGTATCAAGTAACCCAAAGGAAATGCTCAACCCAATTCAGCATTGAATGCACGTGAGCCAGACAAGAGTTTGCAAGTTTTTTGACCCAGGTTTCCCGAGCCTTTCCTAAGGGATGTGGCTAGCACAGACCACTATTATCCAGATTATGAGCTTTTGAGTACTTCCACATTCAGGATATTCTGAGAATGCCTAACCGCATACAATTGATCACAGAAACTGCAATCCCTTTTGATCCCAAGGAAGTCGGCTCTTCCTGGTAACTGCGCAGCAGGAGGGGG
>PVJI01005845.1:0-24497 GCA_004026765.1 Micronycteris hirsuta | reverse complement strand
TTTAATTGGCTTCTAAGAAACTTTTAAGGGCTGAGGCCTTTGTGGCTGAAGTTTTAGTTAAAAGCACAGATTTACCTCGAGCCAGGGCGGGGGAGGGAGAACTGGAGTGCTCTGCCTGGCTCCCCAGCTCCCCAGGACCGGAGAGCCCCCTGGCTACCCTGTGGGACTGCGTGAGGCCTGAGGGAGAGGGACTCAGGCTGAGGGTGCCCCGCTGCTCCCCCACTTCCTAAGAGGCCCTGGATATCGTGCCTTCCCCCCAGGAGCAGCCACAACTTAACCTGACCTCTACTTCCTGCATTCCGCTCCCCTTCTCCCTTCCTCCCACCCGAAGGGGCATGTGTTGTGTTGTCTAGCAAACATCCTAATCCAGTTTTGTTTTCCTACAGAAGAAATAAAAAGGAATCTGGGACAGTAGATCGGGCTGGCAAGTTGCTCATGTTCTGTGGTTTGGAGGTGACTAGGGAGCTCTCCGATCCAGCCTCCTGAACCAGGGCTGACATCCTACCATCTGTGAGGGACTGGCTTCCCTAAGGATTGCTTAGGATTCACTAATGCAGCTAAATAAACGAATCCTTGGCTATTTACCATGGAACTCAGCTACTTGGAAGTGCTACTGTGAAAAGCAGCTTGATTGCAGCAAGGCCTGAAAATTCTCTGGAGGATGACTTCCAACCTCTCCCTAAAGAATTCGCTGCGTGCTTCATAGTCTAGCTGTAAGGCAGACCATCCTAAACATAGCTTCTGAACAGAGCAACAACCCGCCCAGCTATTTTCTCATGATGCAATAGCAAACCACCAGACAGAAACTTAAATTTTATTGATTGGGGTTCATTTCTTCAGTTTAAGAATTGCCTTACAGGGCCCTTGCAAATGCAAACGATTTTGCTTCCAGGCTTTGGGACTCCTCCTGAACAAGGGGATCTTTTCTCAAGATGAGGCTGACAGGGGAAACGTTCCCAGCTAGGAGCCGGCAGACCTGAGCCCTCCCACTTGCGCTGTGGCTGTTTGGCCCACGAACCAAGAGGCAGCCTGCAGAGGCTCGCTCACTACCATGTACACCTTCGCCAGGATTCTCTTGCTGCTCCAGGCTGCGTCCCGTACTAACTCTCCACAGGGCACTCTCACCACTCCCTCACACGCCCACAGAGCCCACTTGATTCAAAGGGGCTGTAGCAACTGGGAGAGGCAGTGGAGGGTGGCAGACAGTTTTCTGGGTGGAGTTGAGAGCGAGGTCAGCACAGCCCACCGGAAGGATCTACACAACTGTTCTGTAGGACTGCTCCTGAGGGTCCTGGCAAGTGCTCCTTGCTCAGGAGTAGAAGAGCCCAGTGGAAAGATTCTGCCCTGTAAACTCACTCTGAGGTCCGGTGTGGAGCTGGGTTAGTTCCCTGACCTCTGGAGCACACGGCAAGCTTTTGGCTTTATGTCAACCAGCACTTCATCAAGCAGAGGAATACTTAATACAAAGTGAAGGGACAAACTATTTGGTGTCAGGTTTTTGCCAGGTCTTCCCATTTTGAAGCATAGGTTTGAGCCAGGTCAGAAAGAAAGAATAGTTGTTAGGTGAGGATAGTGCTAATGGGAGGTAGGAACTTGGGGTGCAACTGTTAGTTAGCTCTACCACCATTTCACTGGGAGATCGTGAACTTCTCAGAGTCTCTGTTTCTGATGGCAAAGCTGGAGAAAAAAATCTTTAGCACCCATTAAAAACCTCACCATTCCAAATGGTTTCTGATAATTTTTCTGGGAAAATAATGCATAATCGAAATAACATGAGAGAATCAATGGGAAAATGCGTAAGTACACAGGCTCATCACATCTCCAACACTGTGCAATGTCATGTCACATCACAGAGAAGAAAATAGAAAGAATGATGTGTCTCAGGAGAGTTTAGCAACGTCTCGAGCCTATTTGTCCCATGAACGCACATGTTTACACGGTACAGCCGAAGTGCCATATTAGGAAACGGCTTTTCTGAAAGGTTTTCTCAACTGGCTAGTGGATGGATGGATCCAAAGTGATAAGGAAAAAATTCATTTCCTTGATTCTTCAAAGTTTCCTTATGACTCTGAGTTCCCATCTTCTTAATGTGCAGGCAGAGTAGGGTGAATGAATAATGCCTGCATTTCCTGGGAAAGTAGAAGCAGATACGGCCGTGGGACTCTGGCGAAATCTGCGCCAGGCTTGGGCATCCCAGGTTCCAATCCTCTGAAGGAATGCTCAAGCCATGCAGCTGGGGCACAGTGGGAAAGACACCTCTTGCCGCCGGCCTAGTCAAGCTGTCCATCAATGAATTGACTCTCACTTCCAAGTGACATTGCACTTTAATGACTATAAACTACGAAGTAACCCAGCCAAATTAAGCTTATTCCCCCTCGCCCCTGTTAAATATTTCATTTTAAAAGTCTTCTGCTCACTCATTGGCTTACCCTCAATTCCAAATGACTTTGTTCTCTTGCACCGCCCACTTTTGGGCAGGAGGAAATGAAGAATTTTTCTCTTATAAAAGAGTATATACGGTGATGATTCATTAATAGCCCAGTGAGTTCAGTCAGATCAAGTGTATCTATTGCTACTTAGAGTTCATTTACTCAGAAAGCCGAGATTCACTGTGCTGGGAGGGGGAAGCTGGGGCCAGAGGTGCAGACATCTCTTCCTTGCCCTGAATATGCTCACTGCATCTGGCTGCCTTAGATCCTTCCATCTCTCCAGGGCAGCAGGGTCTTGGGTCCCTAGATCTGGGAGGGAAATGCTTTCAGCACTTATAAACAAAGACACCTCATCACAAGGAACTCTAAGGAACATGGGGTTTTTACTCAAGACTGAGCTGATTCCCTGTTTACAAAAGCAGCACTGAGCTGGGGTCAAATGCATAGTATTTTCTAATGGAAAAGAGAACATAAGAGCCAGAGGACCAGAAAGGTTAGGGGCAGTCAAACCATAATTGGCACAGCTTCTGGCCTCAGGGAGTCAACCTGGCAGTTCCCAGCACAGTGCGGAGCACAAGGCCTCTCAGGAGAACCACTGAGGGAGCTCCATCCCAGCTGCTGGTTCTGCTTAACAAATTGCCCTGACACTTGGTGGCTTAGAGATTCTTTTATTATCATCTTCCAGGGTTCTGGGCTCAGCAAGATGGTTGTCACACAGGCTCCCTTGTGCGGTTGCAGCTGGGTGGCTGCCAGGGCTGGAGTCATCTCAGGGGTTGTCACTCAAGTCTGGGATTGAAGCTGGCCGTGGTGGGACCTCAACTGGGGGTGTCCACTGAGCACCAACACATGGCCTCTCCATGTGGCCTGCGCTTGTACACAGTGCGATATGTGGGTTCCCAGGAGGACCGTCTCAGGAGAGCCAGGCGGAAGTTATATCACCTTTTGTGACCTAGCCTCAGGAGTCACTTCTACCATACACCATGGGTCACCCAGATTCATAAGGAGGGCACATACACATCCTTTGTAGATGGTTTAAAACCACCACAGCTGAGCAAAGAAAATCATTAAGCTATCATGAGATGACTATGACCAAATGAAGATCTGTGTGGAATTAGTAAAACCAAACCAAACCACACCCTGACCCGTGTGGCTCAGTTGGTGGGGTATTGGTCCGCAAGTGAAAGGTCGCAGGTTTGATTCCAGGTCAGGGCACCTGTCTGGGTTGAGGGTTTGGTATCTGGACAGGGTGTGTTGGAAAGGCAACTGATCAATGTTTCTCTCTCTCTCTTTCTCCCTTTCTTCTCCACCCTCTAAAAATAAATAAATAGAATCTAAAAACACAAACAAACAAAACAAAAATATAAAACCACGAAACCATGAGCCTGGAAGAGGGATTACAGATTTTAATGGTTTTATCCATTGCCATAAATTCCAGCAAGTGGGACAATGGAATGAGCACTGGGCTAGGAATTGGAATATTTTCATTCCAACTCTACTATTTACATTGACTATTACTTGAACTTGGGCAAGTTACTTAACAGATACAAACCAGAATTTCTTCCTCTCTAAGAAAAGGATGATAATACTGCCTACCTTTTGTGGTTCATGGATATTAACAAGAAAGCAGTAAGGTAAAGAATGCAAAAAGACCTTGAAAATAATAATCACTAGTTAATATAAGGTAATCTAAATATGGTAGGAACTTCAATTTTACACTTCCAAGGCCCATTTTTTCTTATCTGTAATAGTGAGGTGCTAGTATATTACTTTCACAAAGTTGGAGACCTAAAGACAAATTCTAAGTGGAAAAAAAACTTCTCATAGACTCCTGAAAATATATCTGTGGGCCCTGACGTCTCCTTGGACCCCAGTTTGACAAACATTAACTTAAGGAACTAAAGTCTTACTCCATGAAATCTTTCCATTGTAAATTATTATAGTGAACAATAGGACATTTTTTCCTTTATAACCAGTAAAATACGTTTTAAATTATAATCAAAATGAAAAACACAAAATTAAAAGACAATTACTATAGAGCTCTCTAACCCTGGAAAATACATCTGCGAACCTGGACCAGACAATCTTTAAGATACTGCCTATCTCTCTGCGTGAGTCTGTGGTTCTGTGGGGTGATTCATGGAGCCAGATCCTCTACTGAGTCATAAGCTCCTGGAGAGAAGGAATGGATGTGTCGCAGACCTCTTTGAATCTTTAAGGAGTTTTGCATATAGGATATCTTCAGTCATTTTTGATCAAATGGACAAAGGTAGTGAAAATTATACACAGGACAATAAATTCACATTGGAATCCCATCTTTTCTGCCAAGGTGGTGCTCTCATAGTGACTCTCCCATCCCACCCCTTCCGTGGAGGACACCAGCAGCCTTGGCAGTGGACCTGACTATTGACTGGCTGTTTCAGGATCTAATTAGCTTAACGCCTGATAGGTACTTGCTACTAATGAAATGGACAATGGTAGAAAGTGGTTTAAACAAAACTGATTGAGGGGAGAATGCGAAATCCTGCTCTTGGCCCTCAGGTTCTGCATGCTCTGGGCTCTCTCTGTCTCTCAAACCTGGCCTGGGACCTTCTCCTTCACCCCGGCTATTCCCTCTGTCTCCAACACTGTTCCCTCAACCCTTTGTCTGGATATCTCCTCTCTATCCTCCAGTCTCTGTTTCAGTGCCTCTTCCTTCGCACTTACCCGAGCCCCCCATCTGCAGTCCCTCTTCGCGCCTGTATCCTTCATTTACAGCACCTATTTATCTTCGTTTTTGAGTTTGTTCGATTTCTGCCTTCCCCACTAGACTGTCATCTTCATGAAGGCAGGAACAATGTCTATTTTGCCCATAACTGTCTCCCTGACACCTAGTATAATACCTGGCAGAAAGAGGGCATTTAAAATGAACATTTGGCGCATACATGAATGAAACACGCAAACAAGGTTATCTTCTTCTAAGCATTTTGTGCGGGTTCAGCACTGTGTCAGCTTCAAGTGATTGTTATGTTTCTCAGTCTATTGAACGGGAAAAAAACATTTCCCCCAAACCTAGGACTTCTCTTTTAAAACCAGCTGCCCAGCCCCTGCTGCCTGTCAAACATAGCTGCATAAGCCAGATTGACTAAAACCAGATCTACACCAGGGCCCTGTTTCACACCGTTTCCAATAGGATACGAATCAGACAAGATACTATCAACCAAGCATTCAGCCAGGAAACAGGACCATGGTAAACCTTCCAGGGCGACCTGCCTTCCACAGCCAGAATCCAGCCCTCCTGACAGCTTCTATTATAATACCAAGGAAAGGAACACACTTAAACCCCACGAAATGTGCTTTGGAGCCGGGAGGCGGGTGGCCTCGGGAAGTGTGCTAAGTGTGGAAATTCCCTTCAAGCTTTTCAAGCCGCTCAAAACCATGAGGTAAGGAGGGACTTCAAAACTCCAAAGAGAAATTCCACTTTCCTTTTCCTCGCCTCCGATCTTTCCATTCCAAACACAGTCCTGCTGGTCTGAGCCACTTCATGAATGTGGGATTGTTAGGGTTGGTCCAGAGATTCGCCATTACTTTTCTTAGGTTAAAAAAAAAATGCACACACATAATTTGGCATACATGTTCTCTTTCATTTGCCCTGAAGAAATCAATATCCCAGTCTGGGGTTACCGGCTGTGGTTCACGTATACCCTGAGGCATAGCTGCTTTATTTTATAGCTGCCGACATTGTTCTCTGGAGCTTGGAGCCCCCTCTCTGGTCTAAGCTCAAAGATGGGCTGATTATGCAATCAATGCTTCAGCTGGAACGATGAGGTCCTTCCTTATGAGAAGTTACAAAAAACTTACCATAGAAACCCATCCCCTACCTCCAATCACTTTTCTCTGTGTACCTGAGGCCCTTTCTACATAGGCAGAATGCCATCTGTTTGTTTTATAAATTCAAGGAAATTGAATTTGAATTTGTTACTGGCTCCACCACCGGTGCCATAGTTCAGAGGGAAGTCACTTTCCCTCAAAGCCTCAATTCCTTTATCTGTGAAACGAAACCCGTAATTGTGTCTACTCCACGAGCTCTCACGGGATTAAAAACATTCTGCAAGTGCAGCGCTTAGCAGACTGCTACACATAATGTGGTAAAGATGGGCACAAAATCTTTTGCTACCCCTTCCACTGAGAGGTAGGCTAGAATTCCTCTCTCTTTGTATATGAGCTGGTTTTAGTGACTTGTTTGATAAATAGAATGTGGTGGAACTGACTTCCTGAGACTTCCAAGTTTAGGTCATAAGAAACCTTCCAGCTTCTGGATAGTCCCTTGCAAGACTCCTTCTGTAGGAACAAGCTGCCATGCGAGAAATCCAACTACCCTGAGACTGACCAGCAGGCTGCGAGGAAGCTCGAGCTGGCCACATGTGGAGGCTGTGTGGAGACAGAGAGAGGCCAGCCCCAGCTGTTCCAGCTCAGACACCAGTCATGCGAGTGAAGAGCATTCATTTCAAGTCCAGAAGATATAACTTGGAGGAGAACCAAAGAACCGGGGCAACTTCCAGAACCAAGTCCCCAGACACATGACCCTAAGCAAACAGTCATTCTGAGGTCCCCACCAATGTGGAACAGAGGCCAGAGCTGTGGGGCTGCCCCTGCAGTGCCCTTGCCCAGATCCAGACTAGAAAAATCGCATTCACACCACTCACTGAGTTGTGAGTGGTTTTTATGCAAAAATAGAAAATCAGAACACACAGTAAACCTCCAAAAAAAGTGACTATTGATAAGAAACATTGTTATCGCCCTGACTGTGTGGCTCAAGTTGGCTGGAGCATTGTCCCATACGCCAAAGGTCACTGGTTCAATTCCTGGTCAGGGCACATATCTAGGTTGCAAGTTTGATCCCTGGTCACGGCACATATAGGAGGCAACCAACCAATATTTCTCTCTCACATCAGTGTTTCTTTCTTACTCTTCCCCTTCCCCTCTCTCAAAAAACAAAATTACTACTGGCATCTGGAGGGAAAATGTCACAAGTGCTCCCTAAATCCCGAGCTTCACTACCTGCAGGACACATGCTTCTTGAGGACCTCTGGTGCTAGAAAGATTGCAGAGCAACGAAGAGCAGGCACACCCCATGCCTCGTGGGGCTCTGCATAGCAGCAGAGCTCCGCAGCGCTCACTGAGCGTCTCCTCCCTGAATGAACAGCAGACATCATGCATGCTTTTAGAACTTCAGTTCTACTCCAGGATTATGTTTTCTACTAACAGATTTTATTGTAGAATACGATACAAACGTCTTTAAATTTTTAAGATAAAACATGAGACTTTCAAAACAGTTGTACCTTGGATAGGTCATTTAGGTTCTGAAGCCACTCCTTTAGCTATGCGTCCCCCCTTTCCTTACCATTAGGAGAAATACTTTATTCACTTAACAAATATGTGAGTGCTTACCTTGTGCTCAGCACTGATGTAGGCGCTGGAGATACAGGTGTGAGCAAACAAAAATTACCTGCCTCTTGGGGCTAACATTCTAGTTGGGGAGGGAGCAGTGAATTAAAAAAATCAAGTGTGCCTTTCTGTGCCATGAAGAAAAGTAGAGAAAGGTAAGGGATGTAGGAACTGCTAAGAAGAGGTAAGTGTTGCTCTTTTTAAAAGGATGAAGAACAAAAACCTTACAGGTGAGATGACATTTGAACAGAGACTAAAGTCAGCATGGGAGCGAGTCGTGTGGCTACATGAGGGGAGAATGTGCCAGGCACAGGGAACAGCTCTTGTAAACGCTTGTTCAAAGAACCACGGGGAGAGCAATGTGCCTAAGTGATCCGCATCTCAGGGAGAGCGGTAGGAGATACTGTCAGAGAGGAGGCAGGGACTGGAGGCAGACCCCGGGGCACCTTATGGACCATTGCACAGACTTGGGTTTTTGTTCTGAGAGAAGTAGGGTACCACTAGAGGGTTCTGGGCATAGAAATGATGTGATTTGATTTTTCATTTTAAAGCAATCCCTCTGGCTGCTAGGTGGAATTAGCTCATGGGAGATGGGCAAGAACAGAAGCAGGAAGACCAGCTGGGACGCTTCTACAAAAGGAGAGATAAGGCTGACTTGGTGGAAAAGTTGAGGTGCAGAGCTCTGGACAGTGAGAGGCACCACTCCGACTCGGGCGTGGTGAAAGCAAGAGGGGAGTCTCTTTGTCTCTGAAGCACCCATCTCCTTGGAGTCTTAACGGTGGAGAAGCAGCAAACTGTAGACATGTCTGATCCCTTTGTTGGTCGGGGCAGAACCACGTAGCACACACATACATCTCCCTTTTCTCACATTTTCAAATTAGATCTTGGTGTGATTGATTTTTTAAAAATCTTCACCTGAGGATATGCTTATTGAATTTAGAGAGAGGGGAAGGGAGAAACAGAGAAACATCCATGTGAGAGAGAAACATTGATCCGTTGTCCCCCACCCTGCCCCCACACACACCCCAACCAAGGATAGAACTGGCAACCTAAGCAGGCACCCTGACCGGGTATCAAACCCAAAACATTTTGGTGTGTGGGGTGTTGCTCCAACCAACTGAACGACCCAGCCAGGGCGTGATTGATATTTTTATTTTTTTATTTTTATTTTTTAAGATTTTATTTACTTATTTTTTTAGAGAGAAGGGAAAGGAGGGAGAAAGAAAGGGAGAGAAACAGCAATGTATGGTTGCCTCTCACATGGCCCTCACTGGCGACCTGGCCTGCAACCCAGGCATGTGCCCTGACTGGGAATCGAACCAGGACCCTTTGGTTCCCAGCCCGTGCTCAATCCACTGAGCTACACCAGCCAGGGACTGATGGATATTTTTAAACAGCCAGTCAAGCACTGCTCATGTGCCAGGGAGGACAGTCCCCTCGAAAGTCACCCCAGCAGGCTATGCTCTTTCCAGTTATGTTGCTATTGCTCAAAACATATTTCATAGGTGTACACTTGTATGAACTTATTTTTAATTATAGTTGGCATACAATATTATATTAGTTGCAGGTGTACAACATAATGATTCAATATTTATATACTTCACACAGTGATCACCACAATAAGCCTAGGAACCGTCTATCATTGTGCATCGTTATTATAATGTTATCGACTTTATTCCCTCTGCTGTACATTGCATCCCATAACTTATTTTATAAGTGGAAGTTTGTATTCTTAATCTCCTTCCCCTTTTCTGCCCACCCCCCCACCTCCTACCCCCAACTCATGTTTTAGTAAAAGTTGTCCTACTCTTAACATCCCAGACTATAAATCAATGAAATTTTAGATTTTGTCACCTTAGTGATATACACACTTTTGAAATTGCCTTCAGGACTGATATCTGAGCCTCAAAAGAAAGCCAGTCTCATTACTATAAAAATGACACCTTTTTACTAAAATATAGAATTCCACAGCTTCGTCACTTATCTCCCTTCTGAGACTTAGCTCCTTTCATCTTTTTAGGTGTTTCTACCCCTTGCAAAACCTTTCTCCCTTTCCTCTTTTCCCTATTCCAGCACACCAATATGTAATTTTTAACTTTTGAAAATAAAACAAGCATCTACACGAATGCTTGATGAACGAGGAAGGGAAACAGCGAACTGAGTTTATAAAGCATTTCATCTGTGTGCAGCACTGTGCTTGTTTTTTTAAAACTTATTCGAATCATCTGGGCAAATTTTAGGAAAAGCAGCTGGCTGGAAGGTGAGGAGAGAAGACAGGGGTAACAGTGGTGCAGAAGGATGAAAAGGCAGAGGACTTGAATCCTCTGACCTCTCAGAGGACAGAATTTGAAGAATCACCATCCAAATAATGGCCAAAGTTCTGGCAAAAATAGTCTTGCCTAAGAACTAATGAGTCGACTTCCTCCTGCTGGCTTCGTTTTAGATATAGAGCGAGAATAAATAAAGAAGAGAAAAACTCTCATTTCTGGCCGATAGTCTCAACTAGCATCTCAACGGATAGGCTATTTCTGGAGCTCAGCTTCAGTGCCTACCAGTCACTTACCAAAGGGACTGAATGTGGGGAGGAAGGGCTGCTTAGAAGAATGTCGATGGCAGCAGATCCTGGGTGTCAACAGTGCTGGCCCAGGGCTGGGAGAACAGGGCATAGGGAGTCTGCTTCTCTGTGGCTGCATAACAAAGTGCCCCAAAGCCTACTGGCTTAAAATAACAGTGTTATTTCTCATGGTTTTGTGGGCCTACTAAACTCATCTGGGTGGTTCTATCTCATGCTGCAGTTATTTGAAGGCCACATTGATGCAGGCTGTTGGCTAGAAGCTCAGCTGGGGACTGTCAACTGGAGAATCTAGTTGTGGCTTCTCCACCTGGCTTATGCTCAGTGGCTGAGTTCCTTGGAGGGAGCAATTCAAGATGCAGGGATTAGAAGCTGCCAGTCCTCTTAAAGGCTAGACACGGAATTGGTACAAAGTCACTTTTGCTATATTCTGCTGGTCAAAGCAATCGCATGTCAGCACAGATTTAAGCAGATGGAGGTTAGACTTCACTTCTAAATAAGGGAGTAGGAAGAGCCTAGGAGAGAAAGAATTGATGGCAGCCACCTTGTAAGACAAACCATATGGAATATATCCAGAAAATACCTTTAGATTCTGCGGGAGCAGTCGGACAGGTTGTAAGACAGTTGAAAATTTATGAAGGAAGAAAACCAGATAAATTAGTTAAAATAAGCCTATGGGGGAAAAAAAAACCAACTAAACTCATCTCCACCCTCCCTTCTCTTCATCCCAATGTTGCCCCTCTCTCCCCAACATACACCTGGAGGCAGAATGAGGTAGTTCAGAATTCTAGCAACCCAGCTGGTAGGGCTGAGCTGTGGACTAACGTGTTTATGTCATGGTCTTATCATTAAACTATTCCCCCAGGTTGGTACGGCCTAGAAAATTACCTGTTAGAAATAAGTAAGAATTCAGACTCAAAGGACTAAAATTTACCCATCATAAAGGCAGTTCAAAAGAATATGCTGTAGGTTTGAAGACAATTTCCAGAGAGACACGCATTCTCAGAATGTTTCCAGTAATGGCAAAATCATTGGAATAGCGGTTGACCTCCTCCCCGGGGGACCATGCTCATTAAGATGTATGCGTTCAGGACTGTTAAAATTCCAACTCATTACCTAATAGTTGCACCTTGTGCACTTGGATACCTCTGAAAATGCTTCCAGCCCTTCCATTTCAGTCATAACAACCAACTGACAGCCTCCTATACATTTGAAAGGCTTAAAGAGAATGCTGCTGTAGCAAAGTTTAAAAAGAAAAGGAAAAAACTCAAGGAAGTACTATTGATAATCCTCTGTATTCATTTTCTTTGAATTAATTTAAGATGCATGAGGAATAAATTCTTCCCAGCTTTGGGGTCAATGCTTCTTCTCTTTTCTCATTAGTTTCTACATTCCACCAGAGAAAAAAGATAATCTAACCTCAAGAACAATTCCAGGGCTCATGCCAACAGTGTCTTGGAGGCAATGTCAACCAACACTCATTGATTACTAACACTTGTTCTTCAGGACCTAACTCGAGCATCCCTCCACCGAAAGCATTCTTTAATCCTTCGTTCGCTGTTACAGAGTCAAATCACTCCCACTGCTGTGTTCTGTTCACTCTTCCATGCTAGCATTGGACTTTTTCTTTTCCCTGTATTTAACTCTTCCTTTTTCCCCTCTCTCTCTTCAAAACTACACTGCATTCATCTGGCATCAGGGACCATGCTGCGTCTATCTGTGGACATCCAGCATCTAGCACAGGGCCTGTCACCCTGAGGAGCGCTCGGTCAATGTTTGCCGAATAAGTAAACGGGAGGGACAGGTCTACACTCAGGCTTCCGACGAAGCACACTGAGAGCAACAAGGTCACTGGAATTATAACTAGAATAAAAAAGGCCTGACCTTAAGGAGGTTGTCCTCAAGAATTAGAGGATAAGATTTGTGTAAATAATTACAATCTTAGGCAGGATGGAATATGATATAAAGAAAGCATACTGGCCTATGAGATTTGAGTTCCAGGCCAGCTCAGGGTCTAAGGAGCAGAAGAGCCTTTTGTTTGTCTGTTTGACTATTTATCGAATGCCTGCTATAAACCATGTATATCCAACTCATCCCTCACTTAAGAACTTTAATTTGTTTCTGAAAACCCTGCCACATAATGAAAAACAGTTAAATGCAAACATGTTTCCATTAATGTTAAAGGGAAAATTATGATGTGTTCCATTTATATCTAAGATATCAAATAATTTTCACAGATACAAAAATGCAATTGGACAATAAAAAGAAGTATTTATGTCATAAACTTTATAAGGAAATCAATGCAACGTAATATAAGAATTACATTGTAGTGGGTGTGATGGAATCATTCTGTGAATGTCAAATTCTTTCTGCATTATTTTATTCACCAATTTTTTTAAGTTTGACAGAATTGAGATATTCTAATGGGTATAAGAATTTTGTACTTATAAATAAAGTTTTAGCACAGAAAAACATGTTGGGGGGACACACTTTTAAAATGTCTAAACATGAGAGCACATGGAAATAGGGCATGTTCACCACAGACTGAAGAGTAATAGATGGCACTACATCTCTCTTACTTGACTTCAGTATGGAAAGTAAAATTTCTGAGTTCATCCAAATATAGCACACAATTCAAATTTGTCCATATGATGTTCCCTAAGTAGGTACTGTTGGACTGAATAAGTCAGTGATTTTTCCTTTGTCCAAAATTTTAATGTTGTTATGGTATACGTTTTTTTTTTGTATTCTTAGCCAAAAAAAAAAAAAAAAGAAAGAAAGTGCATTATAACAACAAGAATCTGACCATTATAGTGTATTATCTAGAACTATATAACAAATTACTTGAAAATGATGTGGCTTCGCAGACTACTACTCGGCCATAAAAAAGAAGGAAATTTTACCTTTTGTGACAGCATGGATGGACCTGAAGAGTATTATGTTAAGTGAAATAAGCCCAAGAGAGAAAGACAAATACCATATGATCTTACTTATATATGAAATCTAATGAACAAAATAAACTAATAAACAAAATAGAAACAGATTCATGAATACAGAGAACAGAGTGGGTTGGGGAGCTGGGTGAAACGGTGAAAAGATTAAGCAAAAAAAACCCCTCACAGACAGAGAAAATGGAGTGGCTTAAAACTACATATAAACATTTTAAAATAGATTTTTACTACCTCACAGTTTCTGTGGGTCAGGAGTTCAGAAGCATTTTAGCTGGACAGTTCTACTTTGGGATCTCAAGAAGTTGCAGTCAGGGTCGAGACATGGACTGGGGCTGCCGTCACCTGGAGGCTTGACTGAGGCTGGATGATCCCCTTCCAAATGTCACACTCACACAGCTGCCAAACTGATGTTGGCTCTTGGCAAGAAGCTTCAGTTTCTTACGGCGTGGGCTTCTTCACAGGGCTGCTTGAGTGTTTTTTATGATACGGCAGCTAGCTATCCCCAGAATGAGTTATCCTTGAAAACAAGGCAGAAGTCACAATGCCTAGTCCCAGAAGTGTATGCTTCATCATCGTCAAACTATCCTATTGGTTAAATAGGCTATCCTCATTCAGTGTGCGAATGGATGATGCAAGAGTGTGAATACTAACTAGAAGGAGTCAACAGTTGTGGGCTACTTTGGAGGTGAGATTATAATTCTCCAAGAGCCATGATGGTGAAAGTTTGTTAGCTGAACAGATAAGATTCCTGCTTTCATGGAGCTCATGTTCAAGGTGAGAAGAGACAAAAAAGAAGAAAATAAAAAATTGGGAATTTCATCCAGAGTTTAATGTTGTATAAAAAAATAAAGCAAGGTGAAATGAGGTGAAGTGAGCAAGGGCCCTATTTTCTGACGGATAGTCAGGGGAGGCCTCTCTGCGAAGGTGACGTGGGATTTGAGATAGGAATGAAGAGAAGGGGTTAGCCGTGCAAAGAGGTGGGCAACAGTGTCCCAGACAGGAGGAAGAAAAGCAAAGACCCTGAGGCAGGGGAATGTATGATATAGTCAAGAAATGAACAGAAGGAGCAAGGTAAGCAAGGAGGAAAGTAGCAGAAGATGAGGTCAGAGATGCAGCAGGGGCTAGAACATAGAGCCTTGTAGAGCAGAGTAAAGAATCCGAATTTTATTCTAAGTGTGATGAAAAGCCATTGGAGGGTATTCAGTAGGTAAATGGCATGATCTAATTCACATTTTCTATAAACTATTTTATCAGAAAGATCCTGTAAGAGTTCATTATAATTATCCTGGCAAGATGTTGGTTTATACTAAGATAATAACAGGAGTGACCAGAAGTTTGTACGTCTGGAAATATTTTGGAAGTAGAAACATTTGATAGATTTGATGAGAATGAAGAAGAAGCTATGATAAATCCATAGTCTTTAGTTTCACACAAAGAGAAGCATGCTACTATTAAAATGGGGAAGACTGGTTTTGAGGGAAAAATCAAGAATTCTCTTTTGGACATGTTAATTTGAGGTGCTTATAGGTTATCCAAGTTAAGAAGTCAATTAAGATGTTTGACAGTTCTGTATGGAGCACAAAATACATAATACAGACCTTGGGTGTATCTACATATACACAAGTTAAGACGAATATTGGTTTTGTGATTTCAAAAGAGGAAGAGCCCATATCTCACTGGGCATATTATAGAGGACTCCTGGAGGACATGGTGGCATTTGGGCTACTCTTTCGAGGGGAATTCCACCCCTGGGAAGAATGAAGAAAAGTTAAAGGACAGAGGTACAGTTCGGCGGGAGGCAAGAAGATCAGTTGGAAGACCACTGCGGTAATGCATCTGGGAGTGACGGCGGCAGGAAGAGTGACGGTGATGGCTGGAATAGGAAGGGGCAGCATCTTCCATGTACTGTGTATAGGTAGTCAAAAATAACATGGTGGCCCTGGCCAGTGTGGCTTTGTTGGTTAGAGCATAATCCCATGTACCAAGGGGTCACAGATTTGCTTCCTGGTCAGGGAACATGCCTGGGTTACAGGTTCAGACCCCAGAGGGGGTGCATGCAGAAGGCAATCAATCGATGTTTCTCTCTCTCTCTCTCTCTCATCAGTAAAAAAATGTATTCTCAAGCAAGCGTTAAAAGCACAATAATAACATGACAGTTGACTGGACTGGGAGAACAAGGAGGAGTCCAAGGGGTTTAAAGCTTTGCCCCACAGTGAAGAACAACAGTGTGTTAAGGAGCTGTTTTGGGGATTTGTCAGTTTGTAGAAGAAATGGCTGGGGTAAAATGATGAGTCTAAAATACGAGCAAAATCCCCAATGAAAATGCCCATTTCCGCTGTTCAGACAAGAGGGTGGGAAATACAAATAAGGCTTTCACTACCTAAGGATATCCCGAAGGTCAGAAGAACAGACAAGGTTGGGAGAAGGAAGAAAAGAAAAAGAATAAGGCTTCCCCAGGCTAGAGTGGTTGGGGAGGGGCAGTCACGAAAAGCTGGCTCAAATCTGTAGATCACAATTAGCATCCAAAGGCTGATCTCTTTGGCTCTCCACTCCCTGAGCCTCATTCTCTTAATGCCTATTGGTACTCAATAAATACATGAATTCTCCTGAGAAGTGACTGTCTCTTCTGCAGCTGTAGCTGTTACCCAGAGTCCCCTCTGCTCAGCTGTGGCTTCTGCTGTTGGTTCTGTTGAGGATCCCAGTGTTGCCTTTGGCCCTCCTTGGGAGCTGCTCTATTTTAACAGAGGGTGTGGATTCCCTATGAGCTACCTCCCTCAGCATGGGTGGGTGCAGAGATACTGACATATGATTTAGAGCCTAATTCTTTCCTCTCTTTCGTTTTTGCTATTTGTTCTATCTTATAAAGCACTGGGAAGATGGGGGTGAGTTCGGGGAGCTCCGTGAGTTAGGTTGAAAGAGAGGCCTAAAGTCATGTTAGGTGCACTGGGCAACTTGGTCTCACCTCAGGGACATTACAAAGAGGCACATGCAGTCAGTGTGTATGTTTTGAGTAGGGAGATTTATCTTTAGTAACCCCACACACTTCTGTTGTTTACATAAAAAGGAAAAAGAAAATTTTTAGCAGGAAACTACCCCTTAGTATGTCAAAAAACACCAGAGTGAGTAAGGCAATTTCATGAAATGTTTTACTTTAGGGAGCTGGTTTGCGCATTAAGATATTGCAGCCCCTGCCTCGAGCACTGGTCAGCTCCCCGACGGACGTGATTTGCTATAATGTAGTATCTGTCACAGTCTGACTTGATTTGCCCCCAGGAAAGTGACTGGATCGTCACATCACACCCTGCAAGTTAAAATTGCTCATGTTTCTTGGTTCTAACCCAGCGCCAATGAGACCTTCCTTTCCAGCAATGTCAAGATGTGAGTTTGAGGTATCACTCAGCCCTTTCTCACACATTCCCGTTTCAGACTTCTCAGGGGGCAAGACAAAGGCTTCATACGAGTTGCTGTTTAGGTTCTAGTCCCTAAGTGTGTCCCTCTTCTCGCCTCATTTTTCTTCCTTTTGGACTGTAGTGTGATTGATCTGCCCTGCTTCTTATCAGACAGCCTATCGCTATTTTTAGTCCTGCAAAATAACTTTCTTTGCTCTCCGATAGCATCTGTGCATTAAAATCAAAAGGGCAAAGTGTGTCTTTCCTTTTTTTTTGCCTTTGAGGCGTCTGGGACCTGTGTTTTGGTCAATGCTTCCCCATCTTGCATGACCAAGTGCTCATTGTGGTGAGCCCGGCTTTCTGCTTTTCCTCAGGCCTCACTCCCCCTGCTCTCCCTCCTGTGGTCAAAGGTTAATTCCCGGTTCTCTGGGAAAGAAGAATGCAATCTTTCCCCCATCACCACTCTGTGTAAAGGCTGGGAGAAGAATGGGGCCAGATTCTATCTGCAAGGCAGGGGAGGAGGAGCGTGATTAGCCAGCTCAGGCTGCCCCACACAGTGCCACAGACTGGGGAGCTCAAACAACAGAAATGTATTGTCTCACAGTTCCAGGAGGTAGATGTCCAAGGTCAAGGTGTTAACAAGGTTGGTTCCTTCTGAGGGCCTCGATAGAAGGATCTGTTCCAGGTATGTCTGCTTGGCTTGCAGATGGTCTCCTTCCCCCCCGTGTCTGTTCACATTTGTCTTCCCTTTATCTATGTCTCTGTATCTAAATTTCCTCTTCTTATAAGAGCACCAGTTACATTGGATTAGAACCCACATTAATGTTCTCACTGATACGGTTATTTCTGTAAAGACCCTAACTCTAAATAGTCACATCCTGAGGTGCTGGTGGGTAGGACTTGGACATCCGAATGTTGAAGAGGACAGACGTCAGCCTGTAGAAGATTCCCATTCAGAGATGGAGGCCAGATCTGGGGTCAGACTGAGCCCCGAGTGAGCACCGCTGCTGCCTCCAGGGCGTGCTGTGCTCTGCTCCCTGGGGGCCTTTCAGACTCCCCCAGGTGACAGCTGACCTCCAACGTGGACAAGTGCACGACATCTGTGCTTCTTTCCACTTGGCAAGGTGGACTATGCCGCGAATCCGTGGGATAATCACTGCTACTTTACTGCCATTGTAAGAGGTAGTGAAAGAGGGAGGAGGCCAGCCCATCAAAGGATACGATGTGACATCTTTTAGGGGTTTCTGTTCTTTTTTGTTTATTCCTTAAGTCACACTGAAGCTAGTGGGTTGTACTGGCTGATCGGAGGCCCCGGTCTTCTCCCTGAGCACATGGCAGAAGCTTCCTGCTTCAGGCCCTACACAGACGGTGAGCATTGCTTGTCCTCCTGAGACTGAATTCAAGACTCTAAACTGACAGAAAACCAGACCAAGATCTGCACTGGAGGCATATGGTACTTCTTCAGGTTCTCGTCTCTGTCTTCACCCTGAGCTCAAGTTAAGCAATGAGCCCACCGGTCAGGTGAAGAGCGATGTGGTGCCTCCTTTGAGAAGACCTGGCTGTCAATTCCTAAGAAGGGGCTTTGATGAGAAGTGCCATGGGCTCAATGCAAGGAAGAAATAAAAATGTCTTGGCCATGGCTGGTGTAGCTCAGTGGATTGAGCGTGGGCTGCTAACCAAAGGGTCGCCGGTTCGATTCCCAGTCAGGGCACATGCCTGGGTTGCAGGCCAGGTCCCCAGCGGGGGCCATGTGAGAGGCAACTACACATTGATGTCTCTCTCCCTCTCTTTCTCTCTCCCTTCCCTTCTGTCTAAAAATTAAATAAATAAAATCTTAAAAAAAATAAAAAGAAATGTCTTCTGGAGACATTACTAGACTGCAAGATTTTGAAAAGTAAGGACGGCAGTGGTTTTCATTCTTGTATGAGCCCGCTGTGCTGGCATGCAGTCATGCTTTGGGAAGAGAGTTGAATGGAACGCAGTAGTGGGACATGTAAGAGGTAGACCATGTAAGTTTGGAATCTGTCTTTGCTCTTACAGCCTCGGGCAAGCTTGTTTATCCCTCTGAGCCTTAACTTTCCCATCTTTAAAGTAACAACAATGCCCACTGCACAGAGCTGTGATGAGGATGATATATAAAGAATTTATTTGTAGTGCTGATACATGGTCTGGCCCACAGAAAACAAAAAACAGGTAGCTATCATCACCTTCATTTTCACCATTGCCATCCTCTCCTAGTTCTTGCTCAAGTGTCTCATGGGGACATTTCCAGGCAATGACAGATATTTCTATCCACCAAGGCAGGCAGTGTCTTCCACCTCTCCCGTATGTAGTAACGGCAATAATCCCCAAGTACCCCCTATGCCCCCAACACCCCAGTTCTAGAAGGAACTTCCTGTTCCCCGAGATTGCTAATGTCTGAAATTTCCATCTCTTCCTCTTGCTCCTGCCTTGCCTTCTCTGTCTGCAGCCTGGGAGCCCTAGCCCTCAAGCACACACCCACGAGGAGTCAGAATTAGCAACAAGGGAGAGGGAAGAAGCCCTGGAAAGGGTGAACGCTAACACCAGCCCAGGTTCCTCCTGGACCCACAGGGTGGAGCTTCCCACACCGTGGGCTGGGCCCGGCCTGGCTTCTCTCCTCGCCCCTCTACTCCCACACACCCCTCCACTCCTGTGAGGAACGGTCCAGAGGACAATTGAGTCCGGTTTTGCCCTAACCAGCCCCATATGCAACTTCAGGCCTTCACGTCTGCAGAACAACCACTGTTGTTCCTCAGGTAGCGTTACTACTTTCCTAATGGGGTCTAAGTGAAAAAGAGGAGTCAGTGGGGTTGGGAAGGAAGGCTTTTTAGGCCTTGTCTGTTTCCTGTTTTTGTGAAAGGTACAAACCCTTACAAAACCTCAACAGTGATTAGAGTCTATGTCCTCAGAGGGGAGAATGTAGACAGAAAGCATGAGGCTGGCTTCTGTTCGTTCTTGTCCCAGAGCTAGGAGAGGCAGTGCCAAGGATGCCTGTCTGAAGCGACAGAACCTGGCTCTTTCCCTGGGGCCTCACATGGCATGCAGCGACCCCCTCTCAAGGACCTGTGACAGTAACAAACTCTGTTTCCTTGTGCCTCTCCTGGGTCCCCTCTTGTGGCCTCACCTAACTGACCACCACATGAAAGAACAGAGGAAAGTCCATCAGTCTGCAGCAAGAGGTCTGCCATTCCCATGACAGCCGCAATGTAGAATTTAATAATGATATTAATAGTTAGCATATAGCAGCGCTGTGTTACATGTTTTCTATGCTTGCTCTCAGCACTGCTCACAGCAATACCATGAGGTAACTTCAGTTACCAGATGAGGGAATGGAGGCATTAGAGTTTCTCTCTCCCTCCCGTGCTCTCTCCACCAAGCTGGCCAGACCCCAACTGGCATCCACGAGTCACTCAACTCTCCGATGCCGAGAACAAACAGGGGACCCTAATTACCTAGCAGCCCAGCAGCTGCGACCTGCTCTTGCCACACGGAGCCCTTCCAGGGCTCAGCCTGGGCCCGAGGTTAAGCGGCTATCCTTTTGTGTGTGATGCACATTTGTGCTTCCTCAGGAATGTGCCTTTTGAGGTCCAGCTTTTGAGGTCCACGGATAGGGGGAGAGTGCGCTGCTGCCTCTGCTAACAGGGCTTAGCTTTATGTGACAGGAAGACTAATATCAGCCCTAAGCCATGTGCTGCTGGCGACGGAGTGTGGATGCTCTTTGTTAAAGCTCCTGGGGTCTGGAAGGAAGCAGCTATACTCTTGTTTAATTCCATATGAGCAGCTTTTTTATTTTTACAAATAGTCCTCTTGCTGTTAGGGAGTGAGTGAGCGACATAAATCATCATCATGTCTTTGGCAGCCAGGATTTCTTGGGCATGGTCCTCATTAAAGTCTTTAGTTGCAGGGTTCCTGGAGACCTTCCTTTGATACCTAAAAACATCAAACTGAAAAAGCCCTGGTGAGGAGGAGGAGGAAATGGGGGTGGGGGGAGGAAGGGGCGGAAGCTCATGAGGACCCCAGAATTGCTGTTGGGAAACAGCGAGGCAAACTAGAATGATTATTATTCACAGCTACAAAAAAAAAAAAAAAAAAAAAAAATACAGGAGCGCGAGCAGCAGAAGTAATAAAACTTCCCTGCTGAACAGAGTCCAATCTGCCCACACAAAGAAGACAGAGCTACGGAGGCGGGAAGGGTGGCTTCTCGGAGGTGATTCACAGAAAAGAAAGTTCTCTGGGCCCTTTCCTCCCCAGTCCTCAGCCCAGCAGGCTGTGGCAATCAATGAACTAACCTTTTCCTAAGGCCCTGTCTCCCCGCTGGGCGGGAATCCAATCCCTGGGCAAAGGTCACTGGGAATAGCATCAGGCTGTTGGCAGTGGCTGTTCATTCACAAAATGAGCTCCTTTGTGATAAAAGCCGGGAGCAGCCCAGAGCCCGGGCTGCTGTGCATTCCAAGCTGGAGGAGGAGGGCTGCCAACACGCTCGGTCAGTGGGAACCCGGCAGTACATGCATCTCAATTTACACGATTGATGTGGCCCTGCAAAACCGTGTACATCGAATTCCTATAAATCAAGTTGTGTTTTAAATGCACTAGGGGAGCCCGCCATTTAAAGGAACCCTGCCGTGAATCTTTTGGAAAAGTGAAAAATCACTGCTGATCGTTTTTGCCATGAAGTAACAAATATGTATTAAGTGCTTAGCCTGTGCCGGGCCAAGCGCTAGGTGCCACGAGCATTTCTGAAACTGGGGTGTCCCTGAGCTTGGAGACAAGGGCGGTTTCTGTCTTTGGGGAAACTGGGAAGATCTGAGCACAGCAGGAGGAAGCGAGACTCCAGCTGGAGCCTGCCCTGTCATTGCCACAGCACACCCGCCAGCTGGCTTCCCTCTGAGCGGCAGGTAGGGGCAGTACAAAGATGAGCAGGTGGTTCATTTCTTGAGATCCTAAGCGGGGAGAGGAACAGAAGACAAGGGCTTGGGAACAACATTCACTTCAGCGGAATTCTCCTTGCCCCCTCTAACCTCTACCGTCTTTGCCCTGCTGGAGTTTCCACCGAAAGCCCTTAGATTCATCATTCACGGCGTCTGAGCGGACAGAGTCCCCAGTCTCATTGTCCAATTAGATACATCATGGAAGGAGAGAGAGAAGACTACCCATCTCATTGCCTGAGCCAAAGGTCAGACACTGTAGGGGCAAAAAATATGTTTCTGTTGCCCAGTTTGAACTCAGCAACATGTTTGCGAAGGAGATATTGGAAGTCGTAGTAATTAGGCTCAATAGCCAGACTCTCAAGAGTCTGGAAACCCAAGCATGTTTGGGGTAGCACGTATTCTTGAAAATAAAGTAAATAATTGGAAATGCACAAAGATTGGTGTAGAAGGAAAGCAATAGAGCATTGTTTGTAGCAATGAAAACCTCAGAGCAACCTAAAAGTTTCCCATTAGGGACATGGTTGAGTCAGCCTTGCTACATCTGATCAGCAGTGCCTCTATTCGGGCCGCACCGGGCAGAAGTGTTTTACAGCACAGAGAAGCGTTCAGAGTGTAGCGATCAAGGGTACAAAGCTCTATAGTTAGTATAATCCCAACGATATAGATATATACCCACAAAAGACTGGAAAGAAATACATAAAAATGTTAACAGTGATTATGTCTAGGGCATGGGATTGAGCTGATTTTCTTTTCATCCTTTATGTTTTTCTGCATTTTTACAAATTCTCGTATGATTAGCATGTTTATTGTTGCCATTTACAAATACGTGTTCATTTTTAATTAAATAAATAATTAAAAAATAAAAGTTTAAAAAGACAGAGAAACCTGGCCAATGTGGCTCAGTTGGGTGGAGCATCGTCCCATAAACTGAAAGGTCTTGGGTTCGATACCCGGTCAGGACACATACCTAGGTTGCAGGTTCTGTCCCCAGTCCGGGCACATATGAGAAGCAACTGATCAATTTTCTGTCTCGAATTGATGTTTCTCTCCCTTGTTCCCTCCCTCCTTTCTCTCTCGCTCCCTCCCTTCCTCTCTCTCCAAAATCAGTAAGCATGTCCTCAGGTAAGGATTTAAAAAAATTTTTAAAGAGGGAGAGAAAAGTGTCCTTATTGATGATTAAACAGGGAGGGCTTCACTGCTTTCTTCTCCCAGCCACTAACCTGCCAAGATATTAAAAGAAACTCATCCAACCCCTTTCTTCCCCTCAACCCCGGTAAAAATAAGCATCATTAGCTTTACATTTTGTAACTTGATTATTTTTAAGGTCTGTGTTTGAATTCTCCTTCCATGAGGACAATCCATGATTGCCTACATCTAGGGAAGACTAGCCCAGGTCCTTTCTAAAACTCCTTTATCCCATCCACTCCTCCATGTGATCCCCAGTGCCAAGCCACTGAGCTGATCACTGTGGCGTTTGCTGTCACTCCCTGTGTGGCATTGCCTCTGAAGAAGATCAAAGAAACCAGGCCCTCAGGCAGGAGATGTGGAGGGGTCCCAGGAGCTGCCTGCGAGGGGTCTCCTGCATTGCTTGACCTGAGCTGTCAAGGTCTAGTGTCCTGATTTCAGGCCTGTGTGGCTCAGAAACTCTGAAAATGGATGCATCTCCGAGGGCAGGTGAAGATGGCGACAGGCGGGGTAGGGGGCGGGGAGGGGAGCCAGCACAGATAGGGCTTAAAAGGCTGTGATCATTTTCAAACGACCTCTCATAACCCCCTCTCCCAACTTGACCTTCCCCCTCCCCCATGCCGCTTCACCAAACAACCTCAACACCAGGACCACACACACTCCAGCCAAAGTGGCCGCAATTTTTACCGTCTTTTCATAAATTGCCTAAAA
Source organism: Micronycteris hirsuta (assembly GCA_004026765.1). NCBI lineage: Eukaryota > Metazoa > Chordata > Mammalia > Chiroptera > Phyllostomidae > Micronycteris > Micronycteris hirsuta. The sequence goes on along the minus strand of PVJI01005845.1, from coordinate 887 downwards.
CTCTGTTGCTACTGGGAAAGGCCAGCCTTAGGAACATTCTCCTGCAAAAGCAACCTTCAACATAAAAACTGTACTCGGACAACTGAGATAAGAGGAATGGTAATGTTTCCCTGACGTTTTGCGATTTCCAGGGAAAGTGCTAAGGGCACATCTGCAACCTTCAGAAACTCCCCCTGGGCGTCGGGACAGCCTGAATCGGCGAGCAGCAGGCTCTTCAGGAAGCAGACGATTCCAGAACCCGAGGGAGGGCGGCCATGAAGAGGATAGCAGACTCTGTTTATGTTTCTTTTTCAACCTGAATGCAACAACATTTTTTTTAATCCCTCTCCTCTTCTCTCTTCCATGGGCTCTCTTAGTCTCCCACACCTACCTCCCACAATGTGGTGCTAGTAAAGTATAAAACCCCCAGTTAAACTTGCATTTCAGAGAAACAATGAGTAATTTTTTACTGTAAGTATGTCCCAGATATTGCATAGGACATGGTTATACTTAAAAAAAAAAAAAGTATTCATTGTCTATCTGAAACTCAAGTTTAATCGGGTGTCCTATATTTTTACTTGCTAAACTTGGCAACCCCGCCCTCCAGGTCACATCTTACTTTTGAGAAATCACGGGAATAAAAGGCTGAAGGAAATTAATCATTTGCCTGAGACACAAAGGACAGGGGAAAAAAATATCCCTTTGCTAGTCAGGACCTCCTATAACTTGAGATTTTAAACTTTAAATTTCAGGAAGAAGGAGAAACAAGTTCTAATATGGTGCCTTCTAACAGCTGATCATGTTTAAATTAGCATTAGCATTATTTTGATTTAAGGAAAATGAGATAGAACTGTTATTTACGATAACCTTAAAGTCCTGTTGTGGACCAGCTGACCCATTTTGGGCTG
>PVJI01005844.1:60057-92192 GCA_004026765.1 Micronycteris hirsuta | reverse complement strand
AATTACAGGACATTTACACAATGGAATACTAATCAGCTGTAAGAAAAAAGAAGAAAATTTTACCATTTGTGAAGTATGGATGAACCTGGAAAGCTGGAGAACATTATGCTAAGTGAAATAAGCCAGCCAGAGAAGACAAATAGCATATGATATAACTGATATGTGGAATCTAACAAACTGAACTAACAAGCAAAACAGAGACAGACTCGGAGATGGAGAACAGATGACAGCTAGTAGAGGAGGGGGATTAGAGGTGGAGAACTTGAGCAAAAAGGAAAGAAGACTCATGGACAACAGTGTGGTGACTGCTGGGGGGAACAGGTGTATAAAGGGTCTAAATGGTAATGGAAAAATATACAATAAAGATTTTTAAAATGGGGCAGCATATACACATATGCCAAAAAAATTAAAAAATAAAAATTCAAAAGGGAATTTATAATTTAGTTGAGAAATAGAACACATAATATGCTACCTATTCTCTTTCTAGACTTCAGAATACTTCTCATTTTTAGCTATACTATACAAATTGCAGTAGTTTGGATAACAAGACCTAAATAAGTGGTGGTAAATGAGATAATAAAAATAATAAACATAAAACTTTCCAAAGTTAAACCTTAAAAATGGTAAGATTTTCATATAATATCATCTTTAAAATAGTAATAAAACATGAGACAAATACAATGTTATATGTCAACTTAAAAAATGATCAAGCTAAAAATGTTCAAAAACTGCTCTGGCTGGTGTAGCTCAGTGGACTGAGAGCCAGCCTGCACATCAAAAGGTCGCTGGTCCAATTTCCAGTTAGGGCACATGCCTGGCCTGCCAGCCTGGTCGCCAGTAGGGGGGCATGTGAAAGGCAACTGACTGATGTATCTCTCACATGCTGATGTTTCTTTCCCTCTCTTTCTCTCTCCTGTACCTTCTCTCTAAAAGTAATTAAATAAAATCTTTAAAAAGAATGTTCAAAAACTGAGAAAAGTATATTTTCTATTTTCATACATGTTTTTAAGAGTATACACGACAAGAATAAAAATAAGTATCATAACAGAAAAAGTAAGACAGGCTAAGTTCTTCAAGTATATTCTAATTTAATCTTCAAAATAACCATATATTACCCTGGCTGGTGTGGCTCAGTGGCTTGAGCACCAGCCTGCGAACTGAAGGGTCACCAGTTGGATTCCCAGCCAGGGCACATGCCTGGGTTGTGGGCTGGGTTGCCAGATGGGGGTGTGCAAGAGACAACCACACACTGATGTTTCTCTCCCTCTCTTTCTCCCTTCCTTCCCCTCTCTCTAAAGATAAATAAAATCTTAAAAAAATTTTAATAAAACATATAGTGTTATAATATTATTGTGCTATAAAAATACTATTGTCACATTTAAAGATAAAGAAACTATAACTCAGAGTCACTTATCTCAGTTACCAGTCTAACTGTAAAAATTGTGCTTTTAATCAAATAACAGCATCAAAATATAAACCAAAATTGTGAAAATGTTAAAACAATATATACCTATAATTTATGAACAAAATAGCCTGATAATATTTTTAAAAACACAGTTAATGGAAAAGAAATGCCAGATGTCAAATTACAATAGTCAAATAAAAAACAAAACAAAACATTAATTGAAAAAGTTTAAATCCCTACAATGCCTACTTTACTAGTTTCTGGGATACCAAAGTGCGTAAGACAGACCCTACCTGGTAGGGCAGATACATATCTAGACAATAATACCACAATATGGTGCTAATCTAGGAATAATTATATATATATATACACATAGATAGTACGAGTCAATATGAGAGTTGGGGCTAGGGGTAATCCCAGAGAGTTTCTCTTAAGTACTAATTAATCAAAATACTTCATGGCTAATGCAGCATAGGATTGGTTGGTATACACGGCAGAAAATGAAGCTAGGAAAGTAGTTTAGGAATAGCTTCTTATTGTCTGGAGTACCATTCTCAGGATCTCGACCTTTATCCAGGAGTAAATAGAGAGTCTCTATTTACCTATTTTTTTAATACAAGGGCTAACATAATTACTGTACATAGTTTTCAAAAAATATATACTGAAGATAACATAGCCTCTGGAGAAAAGGCTGATTTGTTCAATAACTCATAAGAGAAATGATATGGGCTTCCAAACTGTAGCTACATAAATTGGGAAAAGGACAGATACAAGAAAAAATCCAGAGAAAGACTGAACATAATGGATGATGATGAGTTAGAATCAAAAATGAGTCAATGACAGTTTCTAGCTTAGGTTCCAGAAAGTTTGTGCCACATACAAAGAGAAGCAGCCAAGTTGGGGTAGGCAGAAATTGATTTTAAGAGATGCAAAAGGAAAACTAGGAAAAATTAGTATTACAAATGAAAAGAAGAATTTCAATTTTTAAAAAAGTTACCAACATCGAATACTGAGAAGTGACAGAGAAAGAAGACTAAGATTAAGCCACTGAGTTTAACGATTAGGTCACTACATTATCAGACAGATCTACTCAGCAAAGGATAAAGAAAGGAAAAGAATGCTGCTGAAGTACACCTGTTGTAGAAACCAACTTAGAAAAACTCTAGACCAAGCAATTCATAAATGTTTTGGTCTCAGGACCTCCGTACACTATCAAAAGTTAAAAGAGCTTGTGTTTATGTAGATCTTATCTGTCAAGAGATAAAATACTTTATTAGAAATCAAAACAGAATATATATTTTAGCACATTTAAAAAGAAAAGTACATCACAGGACTTCCGCCAAGATGGCGGCGTAGGTGGAGGTACTGCAACGCCACTGACAACCAGGGAGTTTAAACAGTGAACTCAATAGCGAAAAATAAACAACCAGAATGGACAGAAACAAACTGAAGCGAAGTCCGACACCCAGGAAGTTGGAGAGGAGGTACATCCAGGCCGGTAAGCGGGGCAGAACCAAGCGGAGGAGCGGAGTGAGAGGCAGTTTGCCCGTAGGGACTCACGCCGTGAGCGCCTAAACAAAACAAGACCCTAAGCAACGGGTGAACCCCGCAGGCCGGGGGCATAACCAGAGGGGCCAGTGGGAACCAGCAGGGCCAAGACTGGCGGAGGAGGAAGTAAGGAACTAGGGAGCAGAGGGTGATAGGGAGCCGGTAGTGAACGGCAGACGCCATTGCTCCCTCCCAGGCCCCGCCCCCAGAGGAAACGTCAAGAAAAAGTGACCCAGGTTGCTGGGCACTGGCGAACACCTAAGACTCCAACAGGTGCGTGGAGATAAAAAGAATGAAAATGCCCAAAATGAAAGATCAGAACAAATTACAACTAACAGATCACGACATAGTCAACCTCTCAGATTCTCAGTTTAAAAAACTGGTAATCAGAATGCTTACAAAACTGGAAGAAAGGTGGACGCAAATAAATGAACAAACGAAGAATACGATAAAGATAATGAGGGATGATCTACAGGGAACCAATAAGGAAAAAAAGGAAGCTGGGACTCAAACCAATACTGTAGACCAGAAGGAAGACACAAGAATTCAAAAAAATGAGGAGGGACTCAGGAACCTGAGAGACATTTGTAAACAACCCAACATCCGGATCATAGGGCTGCCAGAAGGACAAGAGGAACACCAAGGAATTGAACGTATTTTTGAACAGATAATGAACGAGAACTTCCCAGATCTGGCAAAGGAAATAGGCTTCCTGGAAATCCAAGAAGCTCAGAGAACCCCAAAGAAGCGGGACCCAAAGAGGAACACACCAAGGCACATCATAATTACATTACCCAAGATTAAGAATAAGGAGAAAATCTTCCAAGCAGCAAGAGAAAAGGAGACAGTTACCTACAAAGGAATCCCCATAAGACTGTCAGCGGATTTCTCAAAGGAGACCTTCCAAGCAAGAAGGGGCTGAAGAGAAATATTTCAAATCATGAAAAGCAAGGACCTACAACCAAGAATAATCTATCCAGCAAAACTTTCATTTAGAATGGAAGGGCAGATAAAGTGCTTCTCAGATAAGGTCAAGTTCAAGGAGTTCATCATCATGCAGACTCTACTATATGAAATGTTAAAAGGTTTTATATAAGGACTCAGGAGAGAAGGCACCGAGGCCAGATCAGCTACGGGGGAATTCAGATCAGCCACAGCCAAGACACTTGTGAGGTAAGCAAGCAAAATATAACCAGAGACATTGAAGTTTAGAACAATCTGTCAGTAACCAAAGGGGAGGCAGAAGAGGATAATGGGGACAAGGGTATTCAGGAACTGCTATAAAGGACACAGGGACAAAACCAAGGGGGAAGGTGGAAGCAAGGGAGGGAGGTGGGTTTGCCTGGGATCGGAGGTGGTGGGTAAATGCAGACAACTGTAATTGAACAACAATAAAATAATTTTTTAAAAAAAGAAAAGTACATCACATATTGACATAAATAATAGTTTTTATGGAAAAAAAATCTTCTATTTTCCAAAACAAAGGTAACTTAGCATGAAAAGTGGCATTTCTGTATTTTTGAAAACCTCTTAACATCTGGCTTAACAGAAGATATCTGGATTATTATATCTACTTCTGCATTCAATTTGTTATGCGATGCTGTTTTGGTTCAAGAATATGAAGAAAACTGGACTCCCACAAATATGTAGTTGAAATAAAGGAGGAGTATTTTAATAGCCAAGCTGAGGCAGGAGATAGTAAGGAGGAAACTCCAGAGGTGCCCCCGGGCTAAGAAAAAGGACACTGATACAGGACAGAGGTCCTGTTCTAAGACCAGTTGTCCCTGCTTTCTGGAAAAGCGCTGACTCATGGTGACTCATGAACGCACCTTCACAGAAGATGCTACATGGCCGCTGCTTCATTATAATGGCATTATAGTAAATTAACATTGTGCGACCCCCTTCTCCAGTGGCCAATCAAGGAAAATCATGGGAGACCACATGTACAGTAGTAGGTTTAAAATAATACAACTACTTGTATATGCACAATAAAAGCCCACCAAAACTAGCCAGGAAGGACCCGCCCTACAAGAACAGAATCCCTCCAGCCCGAGGTCAATCTCTGCTGGGAGTTGGCCTGCTCCCATGTTCTGTGGAGCGTACCATTGCTTAATAAATCCTCTCTCTCTCTTTAAACTGTGTTCAGAATTAGTCTGCAATCACCAAGAACCTGGTTACCTGTGCCCACCTGTGACATTTTCAGATAATTGTGGATATTCTTCTTTGGTATGACATAAAAACACAAGTAGTTGTTTCTCAAAGGTTAGCTGCATGTGAAATCTGAAACCACATCAAGGAAGTTTTCACAGTGTTCCCTTAAAACCCACTGGTTTATTTAGTACTTTAATTGGATTATATCCATGCATGGTTATAACATATGTTATAACCATGCATGGATATAACATGACATCACACACATGTTATTGGGAAATACTGGGTCACTGAGTTAGAGATCTCCCAAGTACTGACAAATTTCATAATAAAATATCAGAAATTACATTGACTGACATTACCATACAAGGTCATCTTTAAAGTATTGGGAAGTTCTTAAATTCACTGTAGTGGTTAGTTTTCAAAAACTCTAATTTTCACTTGAAAGCTCAGTATTTATCACTGGCAACAAATAATATCAATTGTTTTCCTTGAAGTGACAGACTCACTGTGTTCATTTTTGAGAAAATATCTGCTAAATATCCAAGTCTGAACAACCACAGTTTGCCAGGCATTCTTTCAAGTAAAAACGATGTTTTCTGGGGGGAAAAACCCCACTAGTTTTGTTTGCAACTAAAACAACTACACAAATCCTTTCCGTTGGATCAACCACTCTGCTTTAGTATGAAGTATAAGTGCTTTACATGTACTTCCTAGACAATGAGACAAAATATTTAAAAGACAGGAGACTTTCCAAATTTGTAGCTTTTACTGCTTCATCAGAGATAGTAAGTGAAACTGATGTTATTTTTGCTGCATGTGCATGGTAGCAAAGATTACGATGAACATACCAATTTGGCACAACGGCTTAGATTCATGCTAAGAAGCCAGCAGTTCTACCCGCCACTGCCTCTGCACCACCACTACAAGTATCACCACAGTGAAAAAAGCAGAAAAAATCTTAGAATGCTTATGAAAATAGTTTGACCCTCCTCATCTTCTTAAAATGATCACAAAAGGGAACTCCAGGGTTCCTCAGATCACACTTTGAAAACCACTACTCTAGACTATCCAAATGCCATCATTTTCAAAATTTCTCTGTAAACAAACACTGAACCCATGTAACTACTCTCATCCAAGATACAGGGAAGAAAACAAACCAACCAACCAACCTCCTAGAATAAGGAGTCTCCGAACAACTGTGTGGTAGCTGGAAAGGCTCCTCAGACAGATGAGGGAGGCTCAGGAACCCTGCATATCTGAAAAACGGACTGACTTAGATGGTCCTCAATTTTTTATTCTCATTCCCCAATGTCCAGGAGAATGTATGCCAAACTTCAAATTAGAAGATAGGACGCAAGTTTGAAAAGACAACAATGATACCGAAATGAGTTTTATTAGATAACTGGTTTAAGGTTTCTTCAAAATGTGAAATTTGTAGTTTACACATTTTATAGAAGCTGAAATAATTCATTCTATTTACCAACAATAAGATCCTAACCATAACACTGTATGCAGTTAGAAAAACTATTTTTCTTTAAGTGAGTAAATTTTACCTCTTCAGCTACACAAAAAGGAAAGAATTACTAATACTACTTCACGTACAGAATCTGGTATAATTCAAAGTGATTCTGATTTGACAAAAATCATACAGTTTTATAGAAGAAACCAAAACATGTATTTTGCTCACCAATATATTCCCAAAACCTAGCTCGGCCCTTGTATAAATAAGATGTCCAATAAACATTTCTGAATGCCGGGTACCGACGTGGCTGAAAAGAGGAGAACCTGGCTGCCAGACTCCCAGCACGATACCTAGTGCTCTTTCTACCATGTGAAATCTTTTTCTTCATTCTCTAAAATAACATCTCAGGAATCTAAAGGAACTATTTCAGTTTACCCTGAAAAGATATAATATTGCCAGTTATACTTGAAATTTCACTAGAAAGCTTGCTACGAACTGGGTGTTTTATAGGTTCTCATTTAGATCATAGTTTATAATTATTGTTTTTAACATTTGCTACCTGAATTAAGCAGTAATTTCCATCCCTATATGAAAAGTGGCAATAAGATACTAATCTAACTCAATCATCATACATTGTACTATCCTCACACACACACCATGCTAAATATTTAATTTTCTCTGATGATTCAGAATGGTTCTTAATTTCTTAAAGTTTCTTGGGTTTATCTTTAGAGACCCTCTGTGCCTTTTAAGAACTAAGGAGACTATGCAGTACCGTTGATAACAATTTATCACCATAGTTTTTTCTTTTTTAAATCTTTTCCTGTCATTTTAACATTTATCATTTTTTTTTTTGTTCACAAAAGCAAAATGTAGAAAACCTGAGGTACTTGAATTATGTAGTTATTTAGATTCTGGGTTGAAAAGATTAATAAAATTTAAACTAATTAAGGCCAGCAAGTACCAAACTAAAATTCAACTGCAGAAACTATTTAAATTTAAAGAATATAACTTATCAATTTAGGAATTAAAACATCAAATCACATTTTATTTTAAAATACTGCCATGAATATAACCTCATTTCATTCCATGCAGTTATTCTGCAGAAAAATATGACCTACCAAGGATATAGCCAAAGGAAATGATATTCTGTTGCAATATAAAGGATTTGAACTAGATATTCTTTAAAGAAAATAAAAATGTCAGTGAAGACTTTATAGGGAGACCATAAACTCCCTCTTCTCTGGAGGTTTAGAAAGAAAAGATTTTTCAAATGTCGGGGATGGCTTAGACTTGGCCTCCCATTTGGCGCTGACATAGAATCAGTTCAAAGGCCAGTATGACCCAAGGAATTCCAGTCCCTTCTGTCGCAAACAAGGCATTAGCAATCTGCATCCTCCTGCTCCGCAGCCATCCAGCTTTGGTAATCCTCAACCTTATCCCCAAAATTGCCTTAACTGCTAATATAACATGTCCGTTGTAGAGACATATTTCTTCCAACTACTGAAACTTTTGCTTCTCAACAGTACTCTGCAGGCCTTTAATCCTATTTTCTAACATTACCAGAGAGGGCAATATTTTGTGGTGTAATCAATATCTGCCCTATTAACAAAGCCCTGCTCCATTGTTCTAGCCAAACATGGATTCCACTCTGATTTTCAGAAACAGTGGTAGAAAAATAACAGACAGAGAAATTAGAGCTCTTAGGTTTAACTTACGGCCAAAATCAAGAGAAGAGAGAGGAAGGAAGAAGCTGAGAGGGTTGTAGTGTAGAACACTTACTTTTAGGAACAGAGTGTCCCTTAGACTTCTGGTGAGTTGCCCAGAGCCTCTTCAGTTTCAATCCAAATGACAATGCTTCTCTGAGTCCTCCTCAAGTAATCCACTAAAAATTGGATCTACAAGAGCTCAGATGTACTGGTAAAAAATGTCAGGGGCCCCCATGTGGGCCTCAAGCCTCTTTTAAACTAGGCCCACTTCTCTGTCCTGGGCCAACTCCCCTGTGCACTATATTCCTTCTTCTTCCAGGTGCCAGGTAGTCGGCCTGTTTCTTCTCTTCTGAGCTGCCACCACCTACTCTATTTCTCAGGGTTCCTCTAACCCCAAGACTGGCTGTGGAGTAGGCCACCAGCTTCCCCCCTTCCTTGCTGTCCCTGCAAATAAACATATAGGCTCTTCTAGTTTCAGTATTTTTCTAAAGGCTACAAGAAAATAGAGGGAACAACAAAAAGCAACAATATCGAACTAGATATTAAGAGTATAATAACTGTCTCCACTTTAAAGTTCCTGCCTCCAAAACCCAAATTTTCTGAAGACTGCTTATTCAGCATTTAAAAAAAGTACAAGGTACTAATACAGATATATAAATATAATCTAAACCAAATCCAACCTTATACAGACATAAAAATATAAAGATACTCTGCTTTTCAAATATGCTTAAATCACGGGTCCAAAAATAGTTACCACATTCATTTTAGCAAATAGGTACTTTTTTATTAGACTGGTTCCCTTACATTCCCTTGAATTCTGAAGATGTTTGAAAGTTTGCTTTTTAAAGGATATCATGAAAAATGCTCATATTTCACCCAATGTAAATGGGAATATGCAAAAAGCATATTATGATTTACAAAAAGACATGTCAAAAGCAGCTAGCTTCACTAACAAATCTTAAAATTTTAAAGTATTGCCAACCATATCTGAATCTACTTTATAAAAACTTTATAAAATGCTCTAAATGGTGTTTAAAAATCTGGATATCTTATTTTTAGAAATCTAATTTTACTGAATATAAACCTAATGTCAATATTGTACCAGTGGTTTTTTTTTAGATGGCATATCATATCTGTATGCTTATACTCTTGTGATAATTTAGTTTGTAACAGACTTTGTAATATCAAAATACATGTTATCTAAATATCAGGCTATAAATAAGAGGATCATAACGAATTAATTTTAAGCCTACTTTCCTACAAAGGCAAAGAAACTCTGTAAGTAAGTGCTGGCACATCAAGAATATCACTGACTTTGAATTTCCTGGATGATTTTCTTTACCCACTTAATTAACTTAAGTGTTTCTTAAAAGACTGAGTTATTGTAAGCTTACAGTAAAATAAAGACTGAAAATAGGCAGAGATCATGCAATCTTATTTGTATAGTATAATAGACTGCCATTTGATCCATCTATAGATATTCAGATACTTTCAGCAAAAATATGCCCGTGCCTGGGCTCACCTCCAACTATCTATTTATAAAATATTAGCTAATTGGAATACAAACACTAAACAAAACCTTGATCTGACCCTTCCAAATATCTATATTAAAAAAGGAAGTTAAATCTATTGTGTATTATATAATCAGATACTTTTTCTTTTTTTTGAGGAACGCAATTAAATTACATCTTTTGCTCCTAAAGAGGTCTTCAGGGTTTCTTTGATTCCTGCACACTAACAACAATGCAGCCAACATTATTATACCCGGAATGGGAGGGGCGGGGGGCATTATACCCAGCGATACGAATTAAATCGCAGTAGCTAATGCCTCCCTTAAATAATTTATTCTCTCTTGGCAGCAAAAAACGTTACACTCTTCAATTACCCTCCACCACAAACCATCGCCTGCGTCGCGATCAATCTGACCCAATTCTATCGCGGCCACCACCTCAGTCTGGCCTCCTCCCCGCCAGGTCTGCCAGTGTCACGGGAAGGGGCGGCAGCTGCAAGGGCCTCCTCTGGCCGGGACCCGGCCGCCGGCAGCGCCCCGGGCAGGCTCTAAGACTCACCGGGTGGAGGTGCCCTTCCGCACATCGCACATCATGCACTTGAAGGCCTCGGCACTGTTCCGGAAGGTGCAGACGCTACAGTCCCAGTAACCCTCATCCGAGGACGGCTTCGGCTGTCGCTTCGGCCTGCAAGACAACCCAGACACGACGTCGCGCAGGGTCACCAGTAGGCCTTGCCCGGCTCCCGGCCCGTGGCCACCCCCGCCCCGCCCCCTGCCCCAATTCAGAGACCCCCACCTCGCGGGTCCCCAGCACACCGCGCTCCGGCTCGGAGGGGGAGGGGAGTCAGGAAGGAGGGCGCGAGCGCGGCAGCAGTCGAGGTTTACGCTGCTGCTGCCACCGCAGCGGCTCTGACACCCCTGGCTACGGCTCGGCCGCCGCCATCGCGGCTCCATTGTAGGGCAGCCGGCGCCGGCCCCTCACGCGGAGCAGCGGCGCCGCCCTCGTTCTCTCCCCGCTGCCCGTGGGGCTAGCAAGCGGCTGCCCGAAGTCCAGCGCGAGGGCCCTGCCGCCCGCTTAGTCCGGCCGGCGGGCCAGGAGCTGTTACCTGGTGGGGCTCTTCTTGTCTCCCATGGCTTGGCTACAGATGCACGCTGAGAGTCGCTGCCGCGGCCGCTGTTTGTCAATAAGGAGGATAATAAGCCGGGCGGAAACGGGCGGGGGAAGAGGGAGAGAGGGGGCGGGGAAGGCCGCACCGCTGAGCTGGGAGCCGCCGCCGGATCCCACGCAGCCTCCAGCTGTCGGGGAAACTCCAGCCTGGGTGCACGTGATCCCCGCCCGCCAATCAGCGGCCGCGCCGGAGACTTCAAACGCGGCCGGCGCGGCCTAGCACCCGCAGCTAGTTTGCTGGCGGGCGCGAGGCGTGGGGGTGACGCTGCAGCCTCGGGAGCTGCTGTCGTTTGTCCGTCCTCTCTCCCAAGCCTACCCTCAGCATCCTGGGTGAGCTGGGATTGCCTTGTGCTTCAGAGACCCTCTGACCCGCAGAATGGCCGGGGATGCCCTGCCCTCCAACAGGAAGCCTGGTTCGAGGTGGGGCCCGCGTTTAGAGGTCAACCCAACTCGCAACCAGAGTGCCCGGGTTAGGTCTCCGGGTAGAAGCTGACCTCAGCCACCCTTCGCTACTGAGACCTAGCATGAAGGATACCTTGGGGGGAAGACGGGAATCAACATTGAGGGCCATTACTAGGGGCTTTAAAATACTATCTGGTTTTACGCATGCAAATGCTTTACCAAGTAGGGGTTGTCGCCCTTAATTTAGAGGAAATGAAACCCAGGCTCAAAAGATGTTAGGTGACTTCCTCCGTATTACATAATTAGAAGATAACAGCCAAGAATCTAACCCTGGCTTTAATTTCAAATGCGTTGCTTTGGTTTCCCAGGCCTCTAGAGTAGCTGCTTAAAAAAATATTTTTAAGTACTTATAAGACCCTTTTTAAAATAACAGGTTTACATGTACATAAATTCAATCTGTTGGTTAAAACAGAACACCATCCTCCCAGGTCTCATTAATTGCCTCAACATACTGGATGCCCTCATCTTTTACACACTAGAGGCTAGCAATAACTGGTCTCTGCAGCCCAGTCTCATTCAATACCCCACAACCAGGTTAGTAATACAGTGCTGGCTAACATGTGCCGTCACACCGATCAAGGCTTCTGCTAAGGCTCTTTGACTCCTTAGCCTGGCATTAAGGACTTCCACACCTCTCTAACTCCCCACCCCATTCCCCATTAGAAAAGCTGCCTCCTGGCAAAGACTGCAGATGATATTCATTCATTAACCTCCCAAAAACTTCCTTCAAAAAAATGGCTTACTTCTGCATAAAATATTTCCCTCTTCTCTTTGATGGTACTGTTTCCATCCATCTTTCCAGATTCACAGCAAGTCTGAATTATTGCAAGTCATAATCACAGAAGTCCTGGGTTCTCAGCCTACTTTCCCTGTGTTTCAGCTGATAGACCTTGGAAACTGTGTGCTTAATTTCAGGAATTGTTAGCTTCTTCATCTGCAAAATGGCATCTATATTTATGAGGTCGAGTGGTTAATAATAAAATAACTAACATTGTTTAGCACTACATACCAAGAGCTTTGTAAATCTCGACACAAATGCTTATTTTAAAGAACTCAAAGTACTATGCAAATGTTCTGGTCAACTACTCCCTTCATTTGAAAGACAAGGAACTTAGAGCCCTGGTTAAGTGGTCTGTCTTTAATGAACAGGCCAAGATTAGAGCTCAGACTTTCACCAAATCTGCTTTCTGATTAACCATATCAACCCCAATTTACAGGGTTCTCTGGACTCGGACACCATCTATACTTCTTGGAAGTGTCACTTGTTGAGACTCAGACCTTGATTCAGAGGCACGGAAACCGTGAGGAATATGATGAGGAAAGCATACAGAAGAACTTGCACAAAGAGGAACAAGACTGTGAAAAAGGGACTTCGTGTGATACCATCATTTCTTCTGCTTTCAGTTCCTGCGCCTTTCTCAGGGCCTCCAACAGCAAAATGTTGGGACAGAGCATTGGAAGCTCACAAACTCTATGGTCCGTGGGAGCCACTATGAGGAGGATCCCGGGAGGAATTTGCCATTTTCGGTGGACAACAAGTGGTGGTTACTAGCTATGATGACTTTGTACTTTGGATCTGGATTTGCCACACCTTTCTTTATAGTAAGACACCAACTGCCTAAAAAATAAGGATTTTTTAGTTAATCCATGAAACAGATATGAAGAGGAAAGTTTTCCTCTTTAAAAATGGATCAAACTGTTGAACACAACATACTAGATATGTTTGTAAATAAATTTATGGAATGAAAAAAGCAAAAAAAAAAAAAAGCATACAGGAGATCAGAGACCTAATCTTCAATCTCTCAGTAATGCAATGGGTAAAATTAGATTAGTCACTTCTTGTTTTCCCATCTGTAAATTAAATGAGTTAAAACTATCTCAACTAAGGTCCCTTTCAGACCTAAGACACTGTAATGTTTTTAAATTCCTCAACTGGCTGGATGTTCAAGGAGACTGACTAGAAGTATGGTCTACTTGCAAAAGTGATGGCAACAATTGTAAAACCAATCATATTTCAAAAGCTTGATTGGGTGAGTAGAGTTAGTTTAGTTGGTTGGTGTTTTGTTTTTGCAAAATGGAGATACTTTACTAAACTTTACTAATTTTGGTGATTATAAAATTTATAGGTTACCATTGTATTCGTTTCTAGGATGCCAAAACAAAATACCACAGACTGGCCTAACAACAGAAATTTATTTTACAATTCTAGATGTAAATGAAAGACTAGATGTCCGGAGAGCAAGGTTATCCACATGCCTTTTTTCCAAGGCCTTTCTCCTTGGCTTGTACATGGCTGCCTTCTCTCTGTGCCTTTACACGGTCTTCCCCCTGCATGTATGTGCCCTAATATCTTCTTTTAAGAACCCCAGTCATATTGCATCAGAGCCTACCCTAAGGACCTCACTTTGCTTTCATGTCTTCTTTAAAGACTCTGTCTGTAAATACAGTCACATTCTGAGGTACTGGGGGCTAAGACTTCAACATGAATTTATTGGGGGGCACAATTCAGTCCACAACGCCAGAGTAAAAATTTCAGCAAAGATTTTTTTTAATTGACCTATCCAGAGCATTCTTGTGACATTACTAACACAGGTTCATAATCCTGATCTGAAACCCGTAAGCCTGGATACATTTTGTAAGTAAGATGTTTTGGGATTTTCAAAAGGAAATATGGTAAAAAAAAAAAAAAATACTATATAATTACCTAAGCCTCTGAGTGAGTTCTGAAGTAGTAACCCATAATAAATGCATTAGTGTTTATGCAAAATATTAAATATTCATACTATGTTAAAAAATAAAGTCTATAAATCACCTTCATCAGTTTTGCTCAGGTTTTACTGCTAAATGATTACAGGTCAGGTAAAATATGAAGATGCTTTCAACTGTCAGTGCTTCTTAGATTACAGATTTATGGGAAAAAGATGTTCATCTGAAAGAATTTAAGGGCACATTAAGAATAAAAATACTAAGATTAAAAAATCTATATTTTCTGACCCTGTGGTTCCACTTTGGGGAATATATCCTAAGAACACCTGAAGAGCATAAAAAGTTTTGCACAGAGATCATCATTGCAGTTATTTTAACAAACATTGAAAATAATTTGAATGCCCATCAGAAGAGAAATAAATAAATAATGATCTAACCAAAAAGCTAAATTTTAAGCAGGCACTAAAAACAATGTTAAGAATCTAAGACATTTTTAGAAAGAAGACATACAGATGGCCAACAAGTACATGTAAAGATGCTCAACATCACTCTTCATATGGGAAATACATATTAAAACCACAATGAGATATCAAATCACACCTGTTAGAATGGCTATTGTCAAAAAAACAAGAAATAACACATGCTGGCCAGGATGTGAGGGAAAAGGAACCCTTATGCTCTGTTAGTGAAAACATAAATTGGTGCAGCCACTATGAAAAGTGGTATGGAGTTTCCTCAAAAAATTAAAAATAGAACTACCATATGATCCTATAGTTCCATTTTGGGTGTTTATCCAAAGAAAACAAAAACACTAACTCAAAAGGACAAAGACCCCCCATGTTCATTGCAGCATTATTTACAGTAACCAAGATATGGAAACAAATTAAATGTCCACTGATGAATGAATGGAGAAAGAAATTGTGGAATATGTACATATATATATATAATAGAATATTATTCAGCCATAAAAATAATAAAGTTCATCATTTGCAATAGCATGGGTAGACCTCAAGGGCATTACAGTAAGTGAAGTAAGTCAGAGAAAGACAGATACCATATAATCTTACTTATACCTGGAACCTAAAACAAAAAACAAGCTTATAGATACAAAGAATAGATTTGTGGTTGTCAGAGGCAAGGAGTGGCAGGGGTAGCAAATGGGTAAAGAAGACAAAAAGTGCAAACTTCCAGTTATAAAATAAATGTCATGGGATGCAATGTACAACATGGTGATGACAGTTAATACTGTATTGCCTCTTTGAAAGTTGCTAAGAGAGCAGATGCAGAAGTTCTGTAACTATATAGGGTAATGGATGTTAACTAGACACATGGTGGTGATAATTTTGCAAGTATCAAATCATTATATTAAACACCTAAAACTAATATAGTGTTATGTCAATTGTACCTCAATAAAAAATTAAATGGCATTGACTCAAAGATAAATATAGGGTAAGCATTATTTGTTGCTCTGTGTATTATCTTTATATTCTTTTTTGTTCTCTTGCCCAAATTAAAAACAGAAAACTGATAACAATGAAGAATTTGTAAAAAGTGGCAATGCTAATGTTGTAATGTTAAGTGATAAATGCAGAATATAAAATTGAATATACAATAAAGACAAACTGTATAAAAAGCACAGAAAAAAAAGGTCAGAAGGAAACACACCAAAATATCAACGGTGGCTTACCATTCTCAATTTCATTTCGGCACATTACAACCTTTTTATTCCACTGCCAGCTCCTACCTTTTGTTCCCTATACTCTCCCTCTATCCTACCACTTTCTAATAGTTCTGTATTTCATCCCATGGTGTGGCCTTGACTAAATGACCCATCCATCTCTATTCCTCCTGCATTTCCTCTTTACTCCAAACCAGTCCAGCGCTAGCTTCAGGATAGCCTCCCATTTCTACATGTTGGCTCTCATCCACCTTCCCCAAATCCAGAGAGGAGTTCTATGGGGACACATGATGCATTAATAAGAGATAAACTTGAACAAGGAGTTGGAAGATGTTTGAAGGCATGAAACCACAGCTCTGAAGAAGGGCCACTGGCCCACTAGTGCTGGTGTCTCTGAGAGGGTCACGTAAAGCTCATACTGCAAATGTTGGGGAAACCGCAAACTGAACTTAGCTTCTACCAAAGAAAGAAACTGCCGCTGCTGGAGTGATGCTCAGAGGAGCAGGAAGTGAACTGGAGGACAACAAAGAAGGGAACAGGAAGCTGACGGAAAAGAAGCAAGTCCCTTTTTTCTTTTGCCTGTCATCCTCCTCCTGGCATCACCTACTGGCAGAGCCAGCTGGAGCCAAATAACAAAGCCGAAATGTGGTCCCAGAGCACAGAGGAATATCAGTTCTAGCATCACAAAGTGAGTACAGAATAGAGGGTGTGTTTGGGGCTGACAGACAAGGGCTGAATAACTGCCACAGTGACCCCTTTGACACTCAGCATCCACACAAAGCCTGCTACACATATTTGAATATACAGTAACAAGACATCTCTATGTTTCCCCTGCTAGTTAGATGCAGCTATCCCATGTAGAAATACATTTTCACACCCCTCTGATAATGAGGAGACACAACGCCGTAACGGTCATCATACCCATTTCTGGGATGAACCACACCATCCATCACTATGCTATTTTAGTGATTCCTAAAATTCTGTTACCCAACAACTAAATTTTAAAGTTAACCTTCAAGAAGAATTGGAAACCAGACTTCCAGCCAAGAAGGAGGTATAGATAGACACGCTGTGCCTTCTTGCACACAAAAAAAGAGAAGGAAAACAACAAATTTAAAAACAAAAAACAAACAGAACTGACAGAAAATAAAACTATATGGAAATCTGACAACCAAGGAGTTTAAGAAGAAATATTCATCCAGACCAGTAGGAAGGGTGGAGATGGGCAGCTGGGTGGAGAAGACTCATGGCAAAGCTGCAGCTGGCAGAGCGGGCAATCCCACATTCGAGTGCAGATAAACCAGCAGGAACAACTGGGAAGCAAGACAGCGCAACCCAGGGTCCTGGCGTGGGGAAATAAAGCCTCAAAACCCCTGACTGAAAACACCTGTGGGGGTTGAGGTGGCAGCAGGAGAAACTCCCAGCCTCACAGGAAAGTTCATTAGACCCACAGGGTCCTAAAATGTACACAAACCCACTCACCTGGGAATCAGCACCAGAAGGGCCCAATTTGCTTATGGGTAGTGATGGGAGGGACTGAAAGCCGGCAGAGAGCTGAACAAACAGCATTGTTCCCTCTTGGATCCCTCCCCGACAAACAGCACCAGGATGTGGACTGCCCCACACTGGTGGATATCTAAGGCTCCGCCCCTTTACAAGACGACCAGTGCCCCGAGACCAAAAAAAAAAAAAAAAAAAAAAAACCCAAAAAAAAAAAAAAAAAAAAAAAAAAAATGGCCCAAATGAAAGAACAGATCAATGCTCCAGACAAAATACAACTAAGCGATGAAAAGGTAGCCAACCTATCACATGCACAGTTCAAAACACTGGTAATTGGGATGCTCACAGAATTGGTTAAGTATGGTCACAAAATAGAGGAAGAAGTGAAGGCTATACAAAGTAAAATAAAGGAAAATATACCGAGAACCAATAGTGGCAAGAAGGAAATCAGGACTCAGATCAATGGTTTGGACGAGAAGGAAGAAATAAACAGTCAATGAAGAACAGAATGAAAAAACAAGAATTCAAAAATATGAGGAGAGGCTTAGAAACCTCCAGCACCACTTTAAATGTTCCAACATCTCAATCATAGAGGTTCTAGAGGAGAAGAGGAAGAGTAAGAAATTGAAAACTTGTTTGAAAAAATAATGAAGGAGAACTTCCCTAATCTGCAAAGGAAATAGACTTCCAGGAAGTTGAGGAAGCTCAGAGAGTCCCAAAGAAGTTGAATCCAAGGAAGCACACACCAAGGCACATCATCATTACATTACCCAAGATTAGAGATAAGGAGAGAATCATAAAAGCAGCAAGAGAACAGGGGAGAGTTACCTACAAAGGGGTTCCCATAAGACTCTCAGCTGATTTCTCAAAAGAAACCTTGCAGGCAAGAAGGGGCTGGACAGAAGTATTCCAAGTCATGAAAGGCAAGGACCTACATCCAAGATGACTATCCAGCAAAGCTATCATTTAGAATGGAAGGGTAGATTAAGTGCTTCCCAGATAATGTCATTTAAAGGAGTTCATTATCACCAAGGTCTTATTTATATGAAATATTAAAGGGACTTATCTAAGAAAAAGATAAAAAGTATGAACAGTAAAATGACAACAAACTCACAACTATTAACAACTGAAACTAAAAAAACAAAAACAAACTAAGCAAACAACTAGAACAGGAACAGAATCACAGAAATGGAGACCTCACGGAGGGTTATCAGTGGGGGAGTGGGAGGGGAAGAGGGGGGAAAAGGTACAGAGAATAAGTAGCATAAACGGTAGGTACAAAATAGACAGTGGGAGGTTAAGAATAGTATAGGAAATGGAGAAGCCAAAGAACTTATATGTGTGACCCATGGACATGAACTAAATGGGGGAAATGTGGGTGGGAGGGGGTGCGCAGAGTGGAGGGGAATAAAGGGGGGAAAATGGGACAACTGTAATAGCATAATCAATAAAATATATTTAAAAAACAAAAAATAAAAATTGTATTTTTTTCTTTTTTTTTTGAGAGAGAGAGGAAGGGGTTGGAGTGGGAGAGAGGTAGAGAGAGGGAGAGATGGAGGGAGAGAGTGTGAAAGAAAGAGAAACATTGATTTATTGTTCCACCATTTATGCATTCATTGGTTGATTCTCGTATGTGCCCTGATGGGGGATAGAATCTTGCAACTTGGGTTATCAGAAGGACACTCCAACCAACTGAGTTATCAGGTCAGGGCCAAGAAAAAAAGAGAAGGAAGAAAATAGTTGATATTTACAAATACATACACACACATACATAAAAAGTAGTAAAGATACTATATGAGGTCTGTCCAGAAAGTATCCGACCATGCACTATGAAAAATAGAGGCATTTATTGAAGAAGATAAAAGAGGCATTGTACATAGGACAATGATGCCTTAGTCCCCTTCAAAGTAGGCACCTTGGGATCTCACACAGTTCCCCCAATCACCATCAGCTGCCCTGCTGTATTTTCCTGAATCTCATTGAGGGTCTGAAATCTCTTCCCTTTTTCAGTTTGGGGAAAAGCCAGAATTCTCAGGGTGCCAAATCTGTTTTGTGGGGTGGCTGAGTCACCTGGGTGATTTGATTCTTCACCAGAAAAATCTGCGTGAGACATGATGTATGAGTGGACACATTGTCGTGATGAAGCTGCCAATCACCAGTTGCCCATAGATGTGGCAGTTTTTGTTGTATTGCATCTCTCAACTGATGAAGAACATTGAAGTAGTTCTCCTTATTGATTGTTTGGCCTGGAGGGGCATACTCATGATGGACAACACTTTCCCAGTCAAAAAACACAATTAACATGGTCTTCATCTTGCTGCAATGTTGACACACCTTCTCAACCACCTGTGAAGCATTTGTGCCTCGCTTTTACTGCAATGCACTCATTACATTGTTCCTGAAAGCCTTCTGAATCATCCAAACAGAGTTCCCAGAGGAATGTTCAAGCTTAATGCAAAATTTGATGCAGATTTGTTGCTCTACTCGCTCAGTCATTTTTTTATGTTATTGCCCATTTTTTGTTTTTTTAATTGTGTGTTATTGATTATATGATTACAGTTGTCTCAATTTTTCACCTTTTGCCCACTCTCCACCTAGCACCCCTCACTCCCACAGGCAATCCACACACTGTTGTCAATGTTTACGGGTCATGCCTATAAGTTCTTGGGTGGGAACTCACTGTAGGTAACTAACTGCTTTTTCTCTTTCGGATTTTAAGGTTCTCTCTTTATCTTTAACCTTTGGAATTTCAATTATGATGTGTCTTGGAGTGGGCTTCTTTGCATCCATTTTCTTTAGGACTCTCTATGCTTCCTAGACCTGTGTATTTATTTCTTTCTCCAAATTAGGGAATTTTTCTTTCATTATTTTTTCAAATAGATTTCCAATTTCCTGCTCTTTCTCTTCTTCTGGAACTCCTATGATGTGAATGTTGAAATGCTTGAAGATGTCCCAGATGCTTATACTACACTCATTATTTTAGATTATTTTTTCTACTTGTTGTTCTGATTGATTGTTTTTTGGTTCCTTATGTTCCAAATCATTGATTTGATTCTCATCTTCACTCACTCTACTATTGTTTCCCTATAAATTGTTCTTTATTTCAATTAATATATCCTTCATTTCTGACTGGATATTTTTTATGCTGATGAGGTCCTTACTACGTTCCTTGAGCATACTTATAACCAGTGTTTTGAACTCTGCATCTGACAGATTGTTTATATCCATTTTGTTTAGTTCTTTTTCTGGAGTTTTGATCTGTTCTTTCATTTGGGCCATGTTTCTTTGTCTCCTCATTTTGACAGCCTCCCTGTATTTGTTTCTATGTATTAGGTGGAGCTGCTATGACTCCTTGTCTTGATAGCATGCTCTAATGTAGTAAGTGTCCTGTAGGGCCCCGTGGCACAGCCTCCCATATTGCCCAAGCTGGGTACTCAAGGTGCACCCTTTATGTGGGCTGAGTACACCCTCTTCTTGTAGTTGAGCCTTGATTGCTGTTGGCAGGTCAATGGGAGGGACTTACCAGGCCAGTTAACTGCAAGGACTGGCTGTGACCACTGACCACCAATCTCTGCCCTGCATGGAAGATCAGCTGTGCGGGAGTCAAGACCAGCCATTCATATAGAAAAGTCACCATTATAGGATGGGTGGGCACAAGTTGGATGGGACAAGTCTCCACAAGGTGATCTCCAGTGGGGGTAGTGGGGAGCAAACAGTGTTAGCCAGGTTGATGGAGTCTCAGATATAAAACCCACCTGCCGGCTCTGTGTCACTGTGGGGGGAGGGCTCAGAAAAGGAACAGTTGCCTCTGCCTGCCTTTCTATATGGGAGAAAGTTGTCCTCCAGCTCCTGCTTTGGTGCCAGACAGTTCAGTTCCTCCCTCTTTGGCACTGATGCCTTTCAAGCTGCTATCTTGGTGCTAAAGCTCAGAGGGAGTAAGTCTGAGTAACTCTGTATGTGGGTTCTTTAAGAAAAATTGCTTGGGACTCCAGAAGTTTCTTCCACCAACTCAATCCCTGCTGGTTTTTGAGTCTGAAGCTATGGGGACTTATCTTCCTGACACTGGAACCCTGGACTGGGTGGCCTGCTGTGGGGCTGGGACTCCTTGCTCCAGAGATACCCCTCCTGAATTTTAACCACTACATGTGGATGTGGGATCAGCCCATTCCATGTCTCTGCCCCTCCTAGCAGTCTGAATGGATGTGGCTTCTTTAATTCTGTAGATGTCAGGCTTCCCATCAACTCAATTTCTGATGGTTCTAAGTGGTGGTTGTTCTATATTTTAGTTGTAATTTTTATGTGGTTGTGTGAGGAGGCAAGCTGTGTTTGTCTATGTCATTCAGTCATTTTTAATGCAACAGCCATGCAGTACACATGCTCACTTAACAGCATCTATAACCCCCACTACTGGTACAGGGAAGTCGTTATTGTTCATGCATGAGCATTCCAGTCCACTCTCCTTGGCTGTTAAGTTTCATCGATGTCACACAAATCATTCTCATTATATTAACAATGGCTGTACTTTTTCCAGATAGACCTTATATGTAGCTGCTACAATCCTCACTCTTGTAGCTGGTCATGAAGACATTATTGATATTTATAACTTTTTTTTTTCTACTAACCATTCTACATTCTATGTTTCCTTTTCCTCAGTCAAGTTCTTTACTAGTCTTAAGTTTTTACCTGCTGAAGTGACCTAAACCTTTGTTCCTGGATGCTCAGTGGTCCTGCCTTGATTGGTTGATGAAATTTCCATTAACTCTCATTATTTGACATTGAAATATCAAGAGGTGTTTTCAAGAGTATCCTGGATTGAAGACATAGTTCTTCCTATATTCACAGTGTATCAACAACCCAATTTTCCCTTTGTAATCAGGATCAATCTTTCCATCCAATAAAGCATCTTCCTTATTTATCTGTTCGCTTGGTAGTCTGAGAAACACTAAATGTCCAACTGGCATTTTCATTTTCTAATTCAATAGAAGAACCACTGCTGTGGCCCACCATGGAAGCATTCCTACCCTGGAAATCAAGATCTCCAGATCAGTAGAATTTGATGTTATGAAAATGGAAAGCAGAAATTCTGTAGGCAGATTTTTAGATATAATAATGAGAAGAGAAACTCCCACTTCTAGCTCTTAATTCCTATATTTACTCTGGTTATGGAAGAGACAGCATCACAGCGTGGTCTCTGATTCAAAGCACACCTTGCATGTTGTAAGCAGCACCACACTTTTTTCAGGATGTTGTCTCCAAACTGACTGAGTCTTGAGTAAGCCATTCCACTGTTCTATTAGGCCAGATGCTTCTGGGTGATAAAGTCTGTGGTGTGATCAGAGAATTTCACAGGCATGAGCCCATTGCTGCATTTCTTTTACTGTAAAATGAGTTCCTTAATCAGAAGCAATATTGTACAAAATACAATGAAAATAGTGGTGCTAGCAGAAGCACTACAGACAGGGAAGGCAAATCCACATCCAAAAGATGTGTCTATCCCAGCAAAATGATCTGTCCCTTTCCATGAGGAAAATGGTCCACTATGATTAACAAACCAGCAGGGAGCTGGCTTGTTCCTTCGAGGAAGGGTGCCAAACTGGAGACCCAGTGTTGGTCTGTGCTCTCGATTAGTTCAGCACTCAGGAGTCACTGCGTAGCAGGCCCCAAAGTCAGCGTTGGTGAGAGATGATAGTGCTGGACCCATGCAGAGCCTCCCATTCACAGCCACTCTACACATGGTCCCATTAAGAAATCCCTAGGATGGCTGGAAATAATGGCTGATGGGCAATAAGAGACTGTCATTTTGTCCATCTGATTATTGAATGCTTCTTCTTCAGATGATGCCTTTTGGTGAGTATTTGCATGGAACACAAATATCTCCATATTGTGAGCCCATTCTGAGAGCTCCATCCAACATTCCTCTTTCTCCAGACCCTTTTGTATCAACCTCCCAATCTTGTCCTTTCTGAGTCCCTGGCCATTCAGCCCAAATGTTAGCAAGTGCCTATGAATCACTGCATGCCCATATTTCTAATTATTTCTCACATTTGACTGTCCAGACAAGGTGGATAGTCAAATGTGTGGCCCTAAACTATGC
The DNA here is from genome assembly GCA_004026765.1 of Micronycteris hirsuta. Classification (NCBI taxonomy): domain Eukaryota; kingdom Metazoa; phylum Chordata; class Mammalia; order Chiroptera; family Phyllostomidae; genus Micronycteris; species Micronycteris hirsuta. Next base: position 68,796 of record PVJI01005844.1, on the reverse strand, counting down.
TTCGTAGGAGACTTTCCCTCCATTCATGGCCTTCAGGGCCACCTCTCATTGGGACTGTAATTAATGCAATTGTCCACTTCTCCTTGGTGCAAGGATATTGTGTAAAACCGCCCTAGGTTTTTTGTCCTCAATCAACCAATCGTGAGAAACGCTTTATGAGACCATCGATGTGGACTGAGGGAGAGGAAGAGTCACTATTGATGGGCTTTTCATGCAATAAACTCCACAGCTGTAAAGATTTCATCCCCATTCATACATGAAGTGATTTTATAAACTTCCAGTACAAAATATGCATACTGTACCTACACTTAGAACCTCTAGTAAAATCAAATGTATTTTAATCATTTTTATATTAATGTTTGACCCAGAAAAATCTACTCTGACATATCTGAAAAAATTTTAAGTACCCAAAGTCTTTATGCCAAGAGCACAGACACAGCTGCAACGTCGCATTTTTCAGTAGTGAAAAGAATGTTTCCCTGAGACATCATCTTGGAAACAGATGTTTAAGGAGCAATTTCAATCTGTTGTCTTATGTATCTTCATAGGAAAATGATGAACTAGAATCAGTTTTTGCAGTAATATAAATATAACTTCAGCAATTTCTACAAGGATTTCTTGCAGCAAACACATTGCCATTTAGATAATGTATTTTGCTAGTATATTACATTCTAGAAACAAACATCTTATTTCAGTAATATAGGTAACAGATTTTCCATGTTATACATTACTTGACATTTCTCAGATTAAATATATCTTTAAATTTTAATATGAATGCATTATGGCAAGAAGCAAAACAAAACTGTTTTCTTAGCCAGTGGTTAAGGGCATTATCCATAGCTAGATTGCCTGGATTCAAATTCTGGCTCTGAAGCTTACTAGCTGTGCTACCGTGGGCAAATTACTTAACCTGTGCCTCAGCCTTCACGTCTATGAAATGGGACTAATAATAGTATGTGCTCATGGGGTTATTATGAGGGTTAAGAAGTTAATATAGGTAAAGCCCTTGGAAACAATGCTTAGCACTTATAAGCAATAACGGAGACCTACCTGTTTTTCTTAGGTAGCTCAAAAGAATGGCTAGAGCCAGACTGTCAGTTTCTAATTTTAGCTCTAGAGCTTACTCCCTATATAATATTGGACAAGCTATTTAACCTTTTTTGTATCTCAATTTCCTCATCAGTAAAACAGGAATGATAATAATATTTGCCTCATGGATTTATTGTGGGTTGATTTATGTAAAGTACTGTGACTGGTACACAGTAAGCTCTATACAATAAACCTTTGCTTTTACCAGCTGCTGTTGCTTAGTTTGAGTGCCAGTGAGGCCTGAAAGCCCTAAGAGCTTAGTGAATTTTCAGGTAGTCCATCTTCCTAGAACCCACTGAATATTCCTATGGGGCAAACAGGCCAACTTCCAGGGTTTCTCCTGGCCAGGGCTCCCTGTGGCCTTCTAGATAAATGGGAGTCTACATGTAATGATATTTATTTCTATTTTAGATGTAAAAAAAAAAGAGATAGATATAGAATCAGCAGAAAGTTGTAATATATTTGAGTTGGCTCAGTTCTATTCTGGAACTGTTTTTTTTCTACATATTTTTATATCTAAATATTTATGGAAGTATTATCACTTAACTTCTTTGGTCCTCAATTTTCTCACTTGTGAGAAATGAAAGGATTATAGTGAAAATCTCTCATTTCCCTTCGAGGTATAGAATTCTAAAACTCTAGCATTCTATTCATGTAGCAAGATGATGTTTTGTGTGGTGTGGTAGAGAGATGAAATCTTAGTTGTTGTTTGAATCAAATCCATAGTTCAAACACCACTGTTGGTGGCAGCTGCCTAAAGAGTAGGTTACTATAAATCCTATAATTTCTTGTTATTATGGAGAAAAAGGACCAAAATAAATTGGAATGTTTATAATGATGGGTAATTCTATGACTCAATTGCTGTAAAATTCCTGAACTATTTTGAAATAACAGAATTTTATGTTTAAAAGTTTCTAAAATCCATACAAAGACAAGCATAAATTTTAAGTTTAAATGAGGAAATATATATATGTAAAAGTTCTTCACAGAGTACATTTTACAAATGCAAAATGCGATCATATTTAAATCAATGTGATCTTAACTTATTTTAACAGAAGAGCTTTATGATAATGGAGACGGAAACCTCTGGTTATTTAGCAAGCATGTAGAAGGCATTCATTCTAAACTGACATCAAAGCATTTTTACGTGATAAGATGTCCAAGTTAGATTTCATGTATATGAAGTCATGCCAGTTGCTAGGAGGATAAGGAGCTTTACTTTGATGGTTTTGAGTTTCCACAGTTGCTTTGAGCTGCTCTGCCAAAGGCACATACCCCACACTGCCCAAACCCATATAAATTTCTCTGATGTTTTTAATGTCAAGGCACTTTTTCCACTGACTTTTTGCTTTTATCAGATAGTGAAATGACTTATCTGTTGGTAAAATTTGTTCATCTATTATTATGGCTCTTAGTATACCATGTAGTGGTTAATTTTTAGTATTCTTTAACATACGTCTTGTGTTTATCTTTGAAGTAATATAGTGACCCATTTACCAATGCATATTTGAAAGACAATTTCTCATGCAAAATAGAGCAAAACCACATTGTCATGTCTGGCATAATATTTTTAACATTAGCTCATCTCTCCACATATTCTGCAGTATCCCTCTTGACATACTTCTTTAAAAAAATAGTATCTGGCCTTTTTTATTACAAAAGCATAAGCATGTAATTCTGAAACATAACAATATCATGCTCAAGCATACCATATGACATTTTAGGTGAAATGTTCAAATTAAAACAATAAATTATTACCCCTCTATTATTACCCTACCGACCACAGTCAAAGCAGGCGTTACTTCTGCCACACCTTGTATATAAACCCCAGAAGCTGAATTGCTGGATCATGGCAATTCTGTGTTTAAGTGTTTAAATTTTTGAGGAATCACCATATTATTGAGCAAAAGTCTTAAAAGAATAATTTACCTATCTAACATTGCTTTTTATATGTGATTGCCAGATTTATGAGGAATATTTAGAAAAGAAAATGGACTTCAGATATTAATGGACAATAGTGTAGCTAGTGGGGACAGTCAGGAAGAGCCTACTAAGAGGAAATATACTTCCACAAAGAATTTCTAACATCTTTCTGTACTGACTCTACTACTAGAGCCAAGTATGTCCACAGCATCATTATTTGCTCCCTAACATTCTAATGGCAGAAGTATAATCAGAATGTGGATTTAAATGTTTAAAATTGTATTTGTTTGAAAAAAGAAAATCTGACATTTAAAATTCCTTAGCTCTAAAAATAGCTTTTCTACTAGGTTTTTAAAAAATTAATAATTTTTCCCTGGCCCGGTGGCTCAGTTGGTTGGAATATTATCCTGTACGCCAAAAGGTTGTGGATTCAATGCCTGGTTAGGACATATACCTAGGTTGTGGGTTCAATCCCCTGTCTAGGTGCATATGGGAGGCAGCCAAATGATGTTTCTCTCCTACATTGATGTCCTTCTCTCTCTCTCTCTCAAATCAATAAACATATTCTCAGGTGAGGATTAAATATATATATTAAAATTAATAATTTCTATAATAAGCCATTTTATGGCCTCATCCAGAATTTATCTTAATGCTGTTTTTAAGAACTAAATGTTTATTTATTAAGGCATCTTTATTATTATTTATCCAGTATTGTGATAGAGCCTAGGAATTTTAAAAACAAGACACTTAATTAGAATCTACTGCCGACATTTAAAAAAAACACATGTAAATAAATGAATTAAAAAGATAATCATGTCTTAGATGCAATAGTACTTCTCACCACATATGGAAGTGGTGCCAAGTACTCACTAACTTTTATTTAGGGAGAGACAAATTTAGGGATGTTGATACTATTTGCATACTGGACAGACTTTCAAGTTTCCTTAAATGGGAACTGCAGCGTTCAAGTCACACTGAGCTCCAAACTACATAAACAGGTGATGTTCCTAGAAGTGACATATCTTCCTGCCCTCTTCTCTCTCTGTCACTCAGTGAGAGAACACTTCAGGAACCATGTCACTCTCCTCTGGCCAGATCTCTCTTTAGGAGCTTGCAACACATACCAATCACTGTCCTATTTAGAATGCCAGCAAATGCTAAAGACTCTTGACAGAGGCATAGACTTTACCCTCATCAGGTCTGACAGCGTCTGAGGTTTTAGCCTGGGGCCATTTTGAGCCTCAAAGCCAATTAATCCTAAAAGGCTTCTTCTACTCTGTCATCCTCAGTCACTCTCACAACTGCAAATTATAGTCCCTCCTCCACCAACGCTTATACTCTATCCTGTCTTTTTGAGTATTGCTGTCATTCTACTGCTTTGTACTCACTCCCCAATAAATCACTCCTTCTCTTGTGGTTGCCCACACACCCTAGCTCTTTTTTACTATGCCTTTTGGAATGCTCCCCGCAACAACCCACCAAACAGCCAAACAAACAGCACAACCTTTCTTAAGGACATTTGAGTATTCTTTAAAGTGTTTCCTCTTTGAATTGTCTGCTAGATATCTTAGAGCCCATCTCGTGGATGAACTACACTTCCATCTCCATTGTATAATCTTATTATTTCTCTTTTGCTTTATCTAATACTTTTTTAAAAACTTTGCTATGGTGTTACTATCTTTGTAAAACCTCCTTATATACATTTTAGAATCACGTGAGATTATAATAAATGAATAATTAGGCATTTACTTATTACCTATCCAAAATCTATTTCACTAACACCAGTTTTACTTCGAACATCAAAGTGCCCCACATCAAACAATTTTGATTTCTCAGCTCCTTTAATACCAGGAGTGGTCACTTGACATAGTTTGAGCTAATGAGATATAAAAAAGTCTACTTCAGAGTTTTCAGGAAAACTATTATTTTACTGTTAAAAGGGTCATACTCATCTATGCTCTTCTTCATCTATTCATATTTTAAATGTAGATGCTTCATAAGTTCCTGTACTTTATCTACTTCTTGCTCTGTATACAGTATTCTTATCTTCACCTACAGCTTTTATCATCACATATACATGGTTTTATTAGTAAGGCTTTTCCAGAGAAACAGAACTTTTATACACACACACACAGACACACACACACATGTAAGGTCTGTCCAGAAAAAGTCCAGCCATTGTTAATATAACGAGAATAGTTTGTGCGACATCAGTGTAACCTGGCAGCTAAGGAAGGTGGACTGAAATGTGCATGTGTGAACAATGATGACTTCACTGTACTTGTAGTGGGGGTGGTAAATGCTGTTGAGTGAGCATGTGTACTGTGTGGCTGTTGCATTCAAAATGACTGACTGAGTAAAGCAACAAATCTGCGTTGAATTTTGAGTTAGCTTGAACATTCCTCTGTGGAAACTATTTGGGTGATTCAGAAGGCTGCAGCTATGGGCAACTGGTGATTGGCAGCTTCATCATGACAACGTGCCTGCTCATGCATCATATCTCTTGCAGAGATTTTTGGTGAAACATCACATCACCCAGGTGACTCAGCCCCCCTACAACTAAGATTTGGTGTCCCGCGACTTCTGACTTTTCCCAAAACTAACGTCACCTTTGAAAGGGAAGAGATTTCGGACCCTCGATGAGATTCAGGAAAATGCAACAGGGTAACTGATGATGACTGGGAGAACTGTGTGAGGTCCCAAGGTGCCTACTTTGAAAGTGACTGAGGTGTCATTTCCTATGTACAACGATTCTTGTATCTTGAATCTTGTTCATTAAATGTCTCTATTTTTCATAGTACATGGCTGGATACCTTCTGGACAGACCTCATATATGAATGAAGAGATTTATCATGGGAAGTGACTCATGTGATTATGGAGGCTGAGATATGCTAAGACATACTATCTGCAATCTGGAGAACCAGAAAAGCCGGTCTGACGCCAAAGGCCTGAGAACACTGGGGGCTGCTGGTGCAGGTCCTGGAGTTCAAAGGCCTGCAAACAAGGAACTTCATTGTCTGAGTACAGCAGGAGATGGATGTCCTGGGCTTAAGAAGAGAAAGAAGATTTGCCCTTCCTGTACCTCGTATTCTATTCAAACCCTTGATGGATTGAATGATGCCTACCCACAATGGTGTGGGTGGATCTTCTTTATCAGCCTAGTGATTCAAATGCTAAACTCTTCCAGAAACATCTTCACGGCCACACTCAGAAATAATATTTTACCAGCAATATGGGCATACCTTAGTCTAGTCAAGTTGACACATACAATTAACCATCACAATGATAATGCCAAAGAATTTTCTTTGGAATTTCAAAACAGTATTTCTAGCTTCTGGCCATCCTATAGGCATCTCAAACATGAACTCATCCTTTCCACAAGATATATTTTTTCTCTTGCTTTTCGTTTCCTGGCTAACAACATCACGATCTACCCTACTGTCCATATGGGAAATGAGGACTCACATTAGAATTTCGGCTCTCTGTCACCTTCCACACCCACAATCCACGAGTAAGTCTTGTTGCTTTCATTCCTTTAACATTTGTTGTGTTTGGGTGATTCCTCAGCCTGGCCTAGAACCTTTGACTCTTCTATAATTCCTCCTCCGTGTTGAAAACCACACAAGGACAGGGAGTATAACTTGCTGAGTTCTGTGACTCTAGCTAGGGAATAGGGTTCTTGTTAAATACTTATTTTCTGGCTGGTTAAAACCAGTATTTAAATCTGATTGTGTTATTCTTGCACTTAAAGGTCTTTAATAACTTCTAATTACTTACCTAAATACCTTAGTATCTTGTAAAAGATATTTCATCATTCCTATGTGCAGATTTTTTTTTGGCATATGTAATAGGTGTACTCAGATGCCTAAAACTTTTAAGGCCTTCGGTCTGCTTTTACATTTTTCTGTCACTTCCCTCATTATACAGCTTTCCACTACCATTTGTGCTATCAATGTGCTTGCTACCACTTGCCTTGTCTTCCTTTCTAATCTGCTGTTTCTATGCTGCCATAAACAGGGAAAATAGGGGCTGACATAGAGTTCAAAGGGCTACCTTCTGGGTAAAGTTCGTTAGTATTAGTGTACAAAAATTATAATTTCTCACCCTGGCTGGTGTGGCTCAGTGGATTGAGCATTGGCCTGCAAACAAAAAGGTCTCTGGTTTGATTCCCAGTCAGGGCGCATGCCTGGGTTGCTGGCCAGGTCCCCAGGTGAGGGTGTGCAAGAGGCAACCAATTGATGTTTCTCTCCCACATTAATGTTTCTCTCCCTCTCTTTCTCCCTCCCTTTTCCTCTCTCTAATAAATAAATAAATTAAATTTAAAAATTATAATTCTCATTTGGTTTATCAGAGTTTTCCCTCTTATTTCCCCCTTCTTGGTTATACTACAGAGATGAGAAGTTGCTGGATAAATGTCTTTAGACAAGTGAGGTATAGCTATATATAAAGCAATTTAAAAAACAAAAATTACATGTCAGCTCTGCATGTTTTCCACATGAGGAAACTAGGCTATATGCAAATCAATAATTCAGTACTTAAATCTGAACCAATTATAACTGTCTCTCTCATTCACTACGTTTTCTGGCACTTTACCCCCAGTCCATTCTTATCCTACTTTACTGTCATTGCAATTTCAAGCATAGATGGTAAGTGTAAGGGAATGCAAAGAACCGTAAAGGAGAAGCAGAAACATGTTAATGTTTTTAATTTCCTATGCCATAATTTTTGGTAAAGAGATCATGTGAAATTAGTCTGGCATATGAGTATCTTATCTCTCCTGTCCCCGTGTAAGGTAACTTAAGTAGGTCTATTATTTAAATAAATATATCGCTGATGTTTCTTAAAGGGGATCCTGTTCACAAACTATTTGACTGTTTCCCTAAACAAAAGCAAAAACTAAATCCGCTGGACAATCGTATCTGCAAGTGAGCTGATTATTACTGCCAAAATAGGGCATATATTTTAGTCATCAGGAAATAACTTAAATGATAACACTTGTAAGAGGTGTCCATTACACCACATGCACATAAAGCTAGAAACACATGAGAAAAGCAAATAAACAAATACACGTGACCCATTAGAAATTCTCAATTAGAATAAACTGTGAGAGTCCAGCATGGAGGAATACAACAGAGGAAGCTTCCATTTGAGCTGAGGTTTGTTTATCCTACTTATCTGAAGTCAGAGCCAATAATCCCAATGATCCCAAGAATGGTGATAAATGTTTTTCCTCATTTAGAAAGAGCCAATTGGCAGAACCTTCGCCAATGGGTCAATTCTTGGTCTTAGTAACACGATACAAATAGGGATCTTCTGATTTAATGCTAGTGCGTCATGTGCCTTCAGTTGTTTTTCATTAGCAGAGATAGATTTACACCCATTCTCCTGCTTTCTGGCTCAGTGCCTTTTACAACCACCTGAATGCACTTAAGAAACAGGAGGCTGACGTTAGTATTTGGGAAACAAAACCAAGCTACCTGACCCATGGGAGTCTGACCTTAGCATCTGTCAAATGCCAGGTTGCGAGACCTCTACCTTCAAAGCCAATGGGGGAACATCTATAAGGCCATATGTTCCCAAACAGAGACTGCCGCAGCACATCTTTGCTGGATTCCACAAAGGGGGGGAGGGGGTGGTGGTGGTGGTGGTGGTGGTGGTGGTGGGTGGGTGGGTGGGTGTGTGTGTGTGTGTGTGTGTGTGTGTGTGTGTGTGTGTGTGTGTGTGTGT